>JAQIUQ010004620.1:0-75413 GCA_030378365.1 Hybognathus amarus | reverse complement strand
GAAATGATTTGCAACACAGTTCATTTCCCAAAAATGTTGGCTAGTGTTTATTCACTGAAAATCCCTGTAGCTCTCAAATCAAACATGGAAATTTAATCCGAAGTGTAAACATTGTTAATGAAAGAATATAAATGCACACTGAAAGCAGAGGGTGAAGTCTGCGTAATAAAAATGCTACAATTTAAGATACATTGAAAGAGAAGAAAGTTGAGGAAAGTAAAATGAATCCACAGTACAGGAAGTTCTCTGTATTATAGCTGTGACTGTGGTCGCTGTCTGCTATGAATACAAATGGAAACAGCTGGAAAGCTCAGGGAAGACTTCTCCACTGAGCTTTGCTTCAAAGTCACATCAAACTAAGTGTGTGTGTGTGTGTGTGTGTGTGTGTGTGCGTGCGTGCGTGTGTGTGTGTGCGTGCGTGTGTGCGTGTGTGTGTGTGTGTGTGTGTGTGTGTGCGTCTGCGTGCGTTCGTGTGTGCTGGTACATAAAGAATGTCTAAAATAATCTAAATTGATTTCTTGCACCTGCTTAGTATCTATCTATCTATCTATCTATCTATCTATCTATCTATCTATCGATCTATCTATCTATCTATCTATCTATCTATCTATCTATCTATCTATCTATCTATCTATCTATCTATCTATCTATCTATCTATCTATCTATCTATCTAGGTGAAACTCAAAAAATCTGAATATCATGCAAAAGTTTGTTTATTTCAGTAATTCAACTTAAAACGTGAAATTAATATTATATAGACTCATTACATGCAAAGTGAGAGTATTTCAAACTTTTATTTGTTATAATTTTTATGATTATGGCTCACGGCTTATGAAAACCCCAAATTCAAAATTAGAATATTGTGAAAGGTTTTCATAGCTGTAAGCCAGTAATCATGATTTTATTTAAAAGCTTGAAATATCTCTTTTGCATGCAATGAGTATATATATATATATATATATATATATATATATATATATATATATATATATATATATATATATATATATATATTATAACATAATTTTAATCTTCAAACTTCAAAGGCTTTTTTAACTTTTTTTCAAATCTGTCAAACATGTTTGTAAAGCCGCCATTCTAATGTGCCTTTGATTTTGAAGTTAAAAATTAGTTATATGTGAATGCATTAAATTCATTTTCAACCATTTCAAATTCAATTAGCAATTCTACATTCTGTTTGTTGCCTAAAACTGAAACTCAGCTAAGGTATTTTCAATTCAAATCTGAATTGTGCATAAACCCATGGGCATTTTAGACACTCCAACCATAAATCTCCCTGTGAGATAAACAGCAGGTTTCAGTCTTATTTATTTATTTTTTTACTTTGTCAAGAACTTTTGCTCTGAAATGATTTTTTCCCCTCTTTGATTTTTCATTCTGCTCTTCTCTGTGGCCCTTAGATGAGAGTTCAGTGACGAGGTGTTCGTGGAGATGTGCTTAAGAGCACTACTGCTGAACATAATGGGCTGTTAATGGATAGACATGCGCACCGTCAGAAGTCCAAGGCACGGCGGCTTCATGCAAAATCCCTTGTATCAATCAGCGGGTGTTTGTGTTTTCTGTTTCATCTTTAATGAAGCCAAACTGGAAGCCCTCTTTGCTGCCGCCTCTTGAGCGACTGAGCTTTTGTGAGACCCCGAAGGTCACCGTGGTGGTATAATGAGACAGCTTCTGCATTTAGAAGTCAAAGTGCCTTATTCACTTTACATTAACTGATCTGTCTTCATCAAACAATACACTTTGACTGACGTTCTGGAGGTTCAGCAGTGGTACTGCAGGGGATCTGCTGATTTTGATTGATCTCAAACTATTTTTTTTAAGTAGTTAAGGTAAGTTAAGATAAGAAGCTAAAATTCAGCTACGTTTTATTGTCACTCTCATATTAAAATGCATTAAGTAAAATCAAAATGTAATGCCCAGGCATATGACACTCTATAAACATTATTAATGTAAAGGGTATAACATCAGAAAAAATCTCTATAGTGAACCATTTGTCAGGCAAAAACGCCCAGCAAATCAGCAGGACATGACGATGCACTGACTGTACATACAATTTTTTAAGTAAAAAAAACAAAGATTACTTTTTTCTTTTTTCTCCCAGAAATATGCGCATGCCATTTTCTGCACATTCCGGAGGGAGGGGTTGATGCAAATGTGTAGGTTAGTGACGTACCATAACACAGCTGTAGTCCCAATCGAGTCGTTTTTGTAGGCAATTATCTTTCCTGATTTTTAAAAGACTATGTCTCTGCTTACACTGAACTTTAAGCGCTGCAACTTCGCAGATACTGTTCATGCACCAACAGCAACATTACACACTATTTAAAATGAAAAAAGTGAAATCGTAGTCAACCCCCCCTTTAAAATAGTTGACATGGCTGCTGTTGCTAATGTAGTATTGATGTCAGCATTGCAGAATGAGTCTCCTGGTTTTTGTCTGGTTTGCATAGCCAACAGAGATCCAGATTTACTGAACAGATTTACCTAAACATGCATATGCAATACGGTCAGCAAAAATAACAGTGCCTGTGCCTCCTCAGTGCTAGTATTTCACTACCTTTAGTAAATTTAATGCCAAAAGAGGGTTTGTGCCATGGTTGACCAAAGATGTCTTGCTGGTTTATGTCTTGCTCAACATTCACTGTTCGCCTTCATTTGGAGGGATCTCATCGAGTTAAACACACACCACTATCATAAAAGATGCAGTAATAATGCACTAAAACGAGCATTCACTATTTCAGCTGTTTGCAATTTTTGCCTCAAGGCATTCGGATACTTCATTTGATGTAAAACACTCAGATGTTAAATGTTTGCTTGTCCTTGGCAAAACAGTCGTTGACCGGAGCTACCTCTCCATGGTGCAATTTGGAACCGGCTCTGACAACAAAGAAACAACTCAACTATTTTCTGACAAGAGTCTCTCTGAAATGTGTTCTTGTCCTCTTGATGGCTGTCATGTGTCGTCCTTGTACCTGCCAAACGTACTTCTCAAGACTGTTGCTCTGTCTCTGTCTGTCTCTCTCTTGTGTCCCGTTTTAACTCAGCGGTGTTCGAACTGCTACAGAATCAAGGCTCTCCGGGCTTGTTGTAGGACTTTTTAGAAGTCAAACGAGATTGTAGCGTCTCTTGAGGCCTACCAACATCAACGCTGAAGCCCTCAGGTTCTTCATTCAAAGTCACATCAGTATCTCTGTGGGACCTGGAAGGGGAGAAAGAAGAAATACAAAGGATTTTTTCTCACTCTATGCAGAATTACAAACAAAATAAGATCAAACACTCTGCAATATCTGAGGGTTTGACACCAGACGTGTAGAGACGCAACAATGAGCTGGACTACTTCTCAGGATGCCTTCATGATGTTTATGAGAGATAGAAGTTGACCTATTCATAAAGTTTTACTCACTTTGTTGACTTCAGGTTACCTAAAAAGACTAGTGTGTGAATGAGTATGTGATGTCTAAGATATAAAGATGTAACTGCTCTAGAGTATTGCACTCTCGGGTCCCTTGTCCTGAAGTCAATTTTGGAAGGATCATAATGGCTTTTTGTCCAGGCTGATTCCAGCTTTCAAAAATCCATCATCCCTGCAGCTCTCTATTATATCTCTCATATAGTTTCCACAAGGTGGAAGGTCCAAGATCTCAAAGTCCACAAGGTCACATTTGGAATGACTAGAATATTCACTGATTCTCTGGTGGAAAATCAGTGGAATGGTGATACGACAAGTTGAAAGAAATTAACAGCAAAAAAAGTCACTTCTCCCTTAGAGTTTTTGTCTTGTTTTCCAATTATAAAAATATCCATAATAGTAAGATTTTTTAAGAAAAGAAGAGTTAAATACAAAGTTCTGCCTTGAAACTCTATGGCTCAGGCTTCTAAGTTATATGCTTGCCATTCACACTATTCTCTATAGAACACAGCTGATTAGTTCCTGCTGTATCAGTAACCAATGAGCTTGCTGCTCAACTTTCAAATACCTGGTCAGAATTTGCTGGAGCAGTTCCAGTGTGCTTTCAGAAATCATCCATGTTCCCCAGCTCCACCTGTATACACAAATCCAGCGAAACACGGAAGTAAAGCAGCGCCGCCATTACTGCGGGCCTTGCCGCAGCGGAAGTAGCGTGTTGTTCGCATAGGCGGCTATAGCAGATGTTAGATGTTTTTATTTAGTTATTTTGTACATATGTCCAGTGATGCCGGGAAGAGCGTGTTGTGTGGTTGGCTGTTTTAATCATTTTCTCTGTATTGTTACTGACACATTATGGTACGAATTCACTGCCTGTGAAAACCTCACGACACCTTTTAATGTGATGAGCTCATCTGCGATGGTATGCAGTATCTGGCCAATCCATCCAGAGCTCGTGTAATTCTGACCTTCAATTAATGCCTGTAATTTAGGTTCTGAAGCTTATCGCATGCCAGATGATTAATAAAATAATCTTGAATACCTGTAAGAACATGTATTTTATTGCTACAACTGGTTGTGGCTAATAGTTATCTGCAAGTTGTGAATAGGGTTGCCAACTTCAGAGGAAAATGTGGGACAAGTGTTGTTCTTTACTGGAAAATAAGAGACACTCAAAATATTTGTACTGTATCAAACAGTATATGTCATTTCAGGTTAGTATGCATTTAAAATTTTCTTTTTTTAAACAAAAGTTTAAACATTTGTTTTGCTTAACCTATTTATGTACAATTTAATTGTAAATCGGATTTTAAGATCACACAAAAAAGTCACATTACACAAATGTTCAAAATAATAGCATTTATCTGAAATAAAAAGCTTTTGTAACATATGGTACATTTGAAAAAAATTAAAAAAAGTAATAGCCTACTTTTGTTCAGCAAGGACGCATTAAAGTAATCAAAAAGTGAATGCAGACATTTATAATGTTACAAAGATTTTTTATTTTGGATAAATCTACTTTGAACCTTTTATTCATCAACGAATCCTGACTTTTTAAAAAGAAAACATTAATAATAATCAGAAATGTTTCTAGGGCAGCAAATCACATCAGCATTTTATTACCCCGGTAATATTTAATGTTTTCTTGCGTGGCTGGATGTTGAGTTTGTATGGTCTGATGCACGTGTGGGCTGTGATGGATTATGACCGCTGTCGTGATCATTCTCAAATGTCGTGTTGCTGGTGTAGTCAGTGATTAGATCAGTAGCAGTCTATTCTTCCCTACAAAGGCAAAACGCAGTAACTACACATTTGGTCAAAAAATTAGACTTGTAATGGGCTTTATGACGGTGTTCTGTCTTGTGAAAAAAATATCTGGGTTAAATTATATCCCGTTTTGGAGAATGCATTACCACATAATCTATCCATAACATGTTTTTTTTTACAGTCTATGTGTTTGACTGGCTGGTATAAAAATTTTAAAGGCCTTTTTCTCTGTTTCTTTGTTTGCGTAGTTACTGCACTTTGCCTTTGTAGGGCAGTATTTAATCGTGATATTTGGCATGTGAACATATTAGCAACACATCTATGACAGTGTTCGGTTTTATTGTTGTCATAAATTAATACACGTCTTCATTACATTACATTAGGCTGACGCATTTACATTAACCTTTATTAACTTTATTAAATTACCTTTATCTGTAAGTTTTGGCCACTGCCTGACATCATCTACCCAATGTAAACCAGAAATTTTATTTCATAAGCAGGATCCGCTTTCATTGAAATATCATTAGAGGGCCGTCACCGTCACACTTCGCAGGCCCGCAGTAATGGCGGCAGGCAAGATGGCGGCGCCCATAGAGTTTGTGGCGGATTTGTGTATAGATCTCGCTACGGGTAATTCATTTTACTGCAGCAGCATGTCTTACTTGCTCACAGCAGTGTGTTGTGTATGTATTGGTAGTAGCAAGTCCCATATTTGCTCTGCTGGAGCCGCAGCAATAAAAGCAGCAGCGGCGTAGCAGATCTCATTCTGCTTACACCAAACATATCATTGTCATATCCATTACCATGCTAAACACAGATTGTGACAGAAATATCTTAATTAAGTTTCCTTCTGCAAGTAAATGCATGCCAATTTAAGAATTTGAAATATTTGCCAGCCCGAACTCCGCCCACAACATTTTTTGGACGGGAAGTTCGGTCTGGACTCGAATCTATTGAGGAGTAATTACTGATCGGAAATCATCGGGCCAATCAAATTGCCAGGGCGGGCTTTATACGATGATGGACAGGTGATCTGAAGGGACGTAATCATCACGTTATCAAAGAGCGCTAACTGTCTTCCCTCAGAGATGACTGCAGCTGGAGAATTGAGATGTACAGATTCCGCTGTCGCGTCTGTTGTGAAATAAATCGACAGCGCATTAATTTTAATAGACAAAAAGAAAACTGCAATCAAGGTATTTGTCGATTGGAAAGATATTTTTGCCGTCCCACATGATTCGGGAAAAGTGTAACTTATCAGCTGGCTCTGACGGTCGCTAAGAAGATGGGACGTAATGAAAAGCCTGTAGTCGTTGTGGTTTCTCCTTTGGTCGCACTCATGAAGGAGTAAGTAAAAGAAGCAACACTCGTTATTTAACTTCTAAAATAAGTAAAGTTAGGCTACGTTCTGTATTTGACAACTGTATGCAAAGTAGCTGACTTACTGCGTTGCTCTGATTGGTTGTAGGTTTGCCAACTATCCAATTGAGTGAGGAGTTGTTGTTTTTCCTGGTTCGGTTAAAACATCGCCTCATAATCAAAGCCAGACGGAGGGGTTCAGACTCATTTTCTTATTAGAAAATGAGTATGACGAAGTCAGGCTAATTTGAAATAAAAAAAAGAGTGAAAATACTAAGTAAGAAAATCTTTCCATTTGTTTAAGCCAAATTAGACTTGAAAGAAACCGATCTGATTTTGTCACTTGCAAAATGAAAGTGCAGAGGGTCAGTTGTAAAGACTGTGTCTAACTAATTTCTGGACACTTTTGTGAGGAACATGTCTTATTAGTAGGAATGAAAATTATATTGTTCACTGGCTGCTTCAACTAGTTCTTTTGATCTTGCTGTTTCGTTAATTACTTTTGTCACAGGCAGCAGTGGTGCAGAGGTTGCGCTTTGCCTCCTCAGATGAGGGTTGACGCATTAACACTTTTGATTAGCATACTGCAGTGTCCTCTGCTATCCACACCTGTGTTGCATACATTCACCTGTTAAAAATGGTTCTGCTCAGTGCTGTTTGTGTTAGGATGATGTGTGAGGATGGGTTTTGGCACCTTGTCATGTCTGACTTCATCAGACCTTGTTATGTATACATCAGAAAACATCAGGGGTGCACACTTATATAAGATAATCAAGTTCTGTCTGTTTTCAGGGAGAGAAGAGGTGGAATTAACCACTCAAACATAAACACGTATATCTTTATTAGTACTTATCTTAAAGGGATGGTTCACCCAAAAATGGATATTCTGTCATAATGTATTCACCCTCTAGTTATTCCAAACCTGTAGGAATTACTTTCTTCTGCTGAACACAAAAGAAGATATTTGAAAGAAAATTGGTAACCAAACAGCTGATGGGCCGCATTAACTTCTGAAAAAAATTCTTTAGAAGTCAATGGGAAATATAAACTATTCGGTTACCGACAATCTTTAAAATATATTGTTCGGCCACATAATTTTCATTTTTGGCTGAACTATCCCTTTAATTATATTGAACAGGTCATACCAGCTTACCAATTTCAGTACCATGGTTTTGGATATTTGGTAAAATACCACAGTGTTTTTGGAAATGCTTGGAGCTCCATGGTAGGGAGGCACAAATGAAATCCATTTACTGTGGTATTTGCATTAATTTATTCAAGTATTTGATCACTGATACTGTTTTTGTGGAAGCAAAGACAACATTTGACAAAAAGAAATCAAAGTAATGTGTCTTTGTTACACTATAATTTTACATTTACGTATACTGACTAATATTAATTAACTACATGTACTTACTACATGGTAGGGTTTGGAAAAGGGTTTAGTTTAGTGTTGCAATGTATCATTTATTGTTATTACTACACCAAATACATGTAACATACTGTAACAAGGACACTGTAAAATAAAGTGTTACCAAATATTGCAAATAACACATTGAATGAAACAACATGGAATTGTGAAGTAGTTTGAAATAGTATCTTGTGATTCAATAATCTTTTGTATGAAACAACATGGAATTGTGAAGTAGTTTGAAATAGTATCTTGTGATTCAATAATCTTTTGTTTTTATTTGACACATTAGGGTGTCAAATCTCAAATAATTCTGTTTGGGAACCTGTTTCCTGAATTACGATCATATTTAATCAAATTAAAGTTTCATTGACCTTATTAAATGCCAGATGTTCTAGTCCAGTGAGAATAGAGCCTCATTTCCCTCTTGTGGTGATTCAGTGTCATAGTATGGAGTATTTTCAGTCATAGATTGACGTTTGCAGAGGAGTCAAAGTGTATGTAATGTTATAATTTAGACTAACAGGCAGAAAATTAAATAAGCAAACAAAATGTGCCAACAACAGTTAAGAACATTTTTAAGAGTTGAGGTTCCACTTTGTTTCAGTTGGGCATTAAGGCAGGCAAAGGAGACAGGCAGAGAAAAGGATCCACATGCAATCAGAGTTTAACAGGTCAAAAGATAAACTAGGAAACATGGAATGAAAGCATAAACAGTAATCATCTACATCTAACAACTGACAGAAGAAAGTGAAACAATGGTTACAAAGGGGCAAATAAGATAAAAAAAAAGATAACAAGTAACAAGACACACCTGGTGGAAGACTAATCAACAGGGAAAATTACAAACCTACAAACATGGTCACAGGAACAAGACAGAGAATGACACAATAAGGAACGTAAAAAACATAAACATAAAAGTCCATACAAAACAGTCACACAACACCGGGATCGTGACAGAGCCTTCTTCAATGAAGCGGCTTTCAGATGGTCCAAAACAGTCCAGGAGGGAGGTGTAGTGAAGGTGGAGATAGGTGGGAGGGAAGCAGGGCCAAGCCAGTGGCAGAGCCGATGACCACTATGGTGGGGCAGACGGAGCTGAAGACCATTTCAGCGGAGCTGGTGGAACTGGAGACCCCCACGCCAGAGCAGACGGGACTGAAGAACACTTCAAATGAGCTGATGAAACTTCGAATCAGGTAAAGCTGAAGACAACCAAGGCGTAGCAGTAGACCACCATGGCAGGGCAGAGCAGGACTGAAACCCACCTCAAGTCATCTACCTTTATATAACGCTTTTAACAATGTAGATTGTTCCAAAGCAGCTATAACAGTGACAATAGGAAATGCAAGTAACATATTATTTTGGCTTTATGGAAGCTCTAGAATAAAGTTATTTTCCAGTTAAAGTTAGTTTTGATTGATTCACTTCCATTGCAACAATCATTAAGTTATCAACTTAGGGGCCGCTGAACACGAGATCGTTTTAACAGAAAACTCTACACAAACTTTAAAAACGCGAACCTGTGAGAAAGCTGATAGTCGCGCACATGCATATTCAGTATGCATGGTGGAGTACCCACCAAGGCTTTGCTAAGACAAACTGAAACAAAAAGCACAGATAGGTTAAGGTATTGACCTGTCACCGTGTCAGATCATGCAGTGAGTTCAGTAATGGCCATAACAGGGCAGACATGACATCAAGGGGAAATGTTCATGCCAAAGTGGGCAATGGCATCTTTGGCTGTGACTCTGGAAGACAGTCAGGAAGTTCAAGGTCAACTCAGTGATCGCATCCAGGCAGTTAGGAAACCGGGGAGACAGGAAACTCTGGGCACTCAGGAGAATCTGGGATGACCTCTATGCTCACATTTAGGCAGACAGGATGCTCAGGGATGGAACTCTGTGGTCGTGACAGGACAGACTGAGCGTTCATGGGCGACCTCTGAAGTCATATCAGGGCAATCAGGAAGTTAATGGATGACCTCTGTGGCAGTGTCGAAGCTGACAAGAAGTTCAGGAACTTATTGTCCTACTTCTTTGGTCATGTTCCAGAGACCGAACTGAAAACTCAGGGACGATCTCCATGGTGATTTCAGGCAGACTGGAAAATTCAGGGACCGGGCTCTGTGGTCATATCAGGGCAGACAGGTAACTAAGGGGCAAACCTCGGAGTCGTGTCAGGACAGACAGGAAGATCACTGGTCAAAAGAAATGGGCTCGCGAGCGGACTCACGGGCTGGAGCAGGCCCCTTGACGTTGCGTCCTCTGACGGGGCCGACAACTCTAGCGTGGTGTGTCAATGATGGCTGGAGTACTCTGGGCATCAGGCGTTGCCGTCGGCCAGCCATGTCTGGCACCCTGGAAGGCTCCTGGGTGTGGCGGCGGCCCCATGTTGTGTGGGGGAGTGCTAGTGTCGGCGTTGCTCTTGTCGGTCGATAGGCTCCCACGTGGGCAGCCATGTTGTAGAAAGGCTCTAATGCGGTGGCCAACCAGACAGAAAGGTAACATGTGAGCATGGGACAGGTGACCATTATAACTAGACATGCCGGTGGCCATGGTGGGCCAAAGCTCCTGGGCCACCTGGACTGGGTGTGTCCTGCCCCCTCCCAAAGGAAAAAAAAAAAAAAAAAATATTTAGGGTGAAGAGGATGCTACTTCTACTTCCCCCACAGTGGAAGGAGGAACCACTCAACAAAAGCGCATAGTCTAGAAAGTACAAATAGCACAATAAACACAATAGAACAAATAAAGACTACAAATTAAATAAAGAGCGTTTTGGGGGGATTTTCAGTTAGGCCTAAGTCTAAGAGTATTTTTCAGTATACAGAAATTTGATTAATATTTTATCAAGTTCACACTTACATATAATTTTGCGTGAGTAAGATCCGATGCCGTATTTGGCATGCTGTCCGCAGGGAGGGCTCCGAGCTCCGGACTCCTGCCCGAACCCAGAGTACCAATCCCACAAGAGTACGAACTCAAAACTTCTGCCTTTCCAAATAGGACATACTCCAGGGCTAAGGCCAACCAACTCTCACTTCCAACACAGTCCTCCGAGCCGAGACAATAAAATGTGGTGTTCAACTGTGTCGAACGTCAGCCGGCAAGGTCCAATAGCAGCAGAGCAACAACACCAACAGAGCCCTGAAGCCAAAGAATGTTATCTGAAAGTCATCAGCAGAGCTTTCTCAAGTGCTGTGGGCTGTGTAAGGTATCTGGACTCTGTCAGTTGGTATTCATTCATATCTGACAGTTGAAAAGCTTAAAACCTTTGACTTCGCAGCTAGTAAATTCAACCAGCGAACGTCGCCAGTAGCAGTTGTTCCTACTGGCATTCATTGACAGTGAAACGGTGAACTGTGTGAGTTAAAACAAAGCTTCCCCCTTCCGGCAAGAAGGAACATTAGCCGCTTCTCAGTACCAAGAGACGGCAAACTTCCTGAACTTGCGCCCCGGAAGTTCCAGACTGGCCAAGTTCCACTCGCAGGAGGAGCGACTCTCAGGGATGCCGACGAGTCCGAGTTCTTCTGGCAAGTGGAACAGAGCGTACTTGATCGCGTCACTCAGCATGCTCTGGCTACTCCTGTTATCTCTCTAAATATATTTCAGGTAACAGTAAAACCAAATTTGCTACAACTCTGCCTCTTCGCGTACAAAAAAACAAAAATATGTCACAACACCACTCTGCCTCTCTTTTCATTAAAAAATCACACATTAGCCTAATGGCCATGTGTATTTCCTTAAAGAAGCGCTGATTCTCTTCACTCATATATTTATAACAAAATGAACATGATTCTTTTTGTTTTAATTTTAAAAATATGCAAAACATTGATTTTTATTGGGAGCATTTATCAAACAGCAGACAGGAACTATGGCATTTTATTTTTATTCAGGATTCAAATTTAACGATAATATAAAAAATGTAAAGAGCCATAAAGTTATGAAACCTCAAAAACTATTTTTTTTTTGCCATGGTACTGATAGTTTAGTGAGACCAGATAGACTAATACACAATGACGAACTATACGTCGAAGTTTGTATCCACTGAGACTAGAGACGCAGAGCTCAGCGGCAAACGTCAGAAGCACGAGCCAGGATATAGCCTGTTCCAGTCGGGGGCTATGGTCTCCGCCCAGTGTCCGCTGAAGGCTTGGCACGTTCAGTTCGGAACGTCAGATGCATATTTCAGATATGGGTGCTTTCTTTCTCATAAACAATCTGCAGATTTGAAATTTAAACAACCACATTCTCGCCGCGCAAACACTCTAAAATAAAACTACATTTCACTGACTCAATAACAGAGTATTTTTTGATATTTCACGGATTTTCTCCTCTCCCTATTCCACCGCTTGTCGGGGCTTGGGTGTGCGAAGGTGCTATTCTGGGTTACCTGGCTGCTCCTCAACTCCACACAAGTCACCTCTCCAACGCATTCTTCGGCAAACGGGGCGGATCAAGAACACATCCGGGGATTTGGAGTGGACTTGGCGAGATGTGAACTCCGAATTCGGAACGGTATCTTGGGCAGCTCACTGATGAATCGTTTCACAAGTCCACAAGAACACAAGTACAGACAAGTAATCGGCATATTGAGAAACGTTTGGGCCATTGTGTACACACACACACACACACACACACACATACAGCCAGGTGTTTCTCACAGTAATATATACAATTACTATTCCTGGGCATCCCCTGAGCTGAAGAGAATTATCCCAGATTCCCTACAGCTGGCGTTAAACCCAGACTGGAAAAACGTCAAAAGTTATACAATTGTCATTCAAAAATGTGCTCAGCTGCAGATAGAAACAACTTTCTCCATAAATTTGGAAAACAAAGGGAGCTTGTAGAGAGGAGGCCGATAATTAGAGAGCTCAAAGTCTAGGACTTAGGGTTTCTTTAACAGGGGTTCGAACAACTGTACTGACTTTTTGGAAGGGAGCCCAGAAGGGAGGGGTGGGAGTTTCTTGTTTGGATCTCGGTTTTCTGCTGAGTTTCTCAAACTCACCTACCCTGCCTTTAATAGATAAAACAATGGCGCTGCACACTTTCTTGGTTTAAGGCTGCTGATTCAATTACCTGCCACAAGATGGCTCCGTTTTCAACACACTTGAATGGTCTTTGAATCTTTTTCCCAGAACAGGGGAAGTCTTCAGCGCTCTACTGAGGCTTTCATTTGCCCATCACTATTGGTAGCTGATGCTGACATCATTATCCCCGAGGCTTCAGAGCTCTGTGTTCGAGAACAAATGGGCATGCCAGCACATGAAGCTCGCCAATTCGAGGCCTGCATTGTTAATCGCGGGCAACCATCGCGACTGAACGACAAATCAGGCCTCGGTTTGCGTGAAAAAAAATCGCCATTGGCTTCAAGTCTGAGTGTCGCTTCTGGATAGAGGAATTCTGAAACTCTGCACCACCTTCTCCCGGGTGCCTGTCAAGAGTAGAGGCAGACGTAGTACGTGTCAGAGAGTCAGAGAGTTCAGATAACTCTCATTGGCATGAATTTGTGGCATACGTGTTAGGGCCGTGCATTCAGGGTTCCAGACCTTTTGCGGCCAGATTGCTTGCATGCAGTGCGACCACTTTTTGAGAGTGCGCGAGCTAAAATTTTATGTGGTCGCATATGTGCGAGGTGAGGAATCGTCTTGTCGCAACAGAAATCGGCAGTTGTATCAGCTGCTGCAGTCCGTAACTAACGCGGATAGATAAGCGCTTTATATTCGGACTATTTTATCCCGGGTTTTTTGACGCGGCAGTTGCCCAGTGCCTGTGCCGGCGACTCGCCCCATAAACATTAATGGAGAGAAGTCCTTGCTCCGACTACAGCGTTCTTCCGCAAGACATGTGACATGTTTATTTATTGACCAACACAAGAACGATCACGCGCGCATTGCACACTGAATGGGTGAAAGTCGTCCATAACTGTAATTTATAAATTAAGCCATATAAAAAAGACGATAATGTCTACATCGAAAACAGTGTGTCTTCCCCTATCCAACGTATTTGGTCGGCGGTTAGATGAGAAGTAATTCTGTTCTCGAACTAAAGGAAATAGAAATTATTATAAAATGCAGAAGGTAAGGAGTGTTTTTGTTACAACTATAAACTTCAGATAATCGAAAAATCTGTATTAGCTTATAATGATACTCTGAATCTTTTAAAATGTAATGCATACATTTGAACGTTTAATGATTTTTAAAAGATAGAAAGTATGATGCCGATAGATAGATAGATAGACAGACAGACAGACAGACAGACAGACAGACAGACAGACAGACAGACAGACAGACACACAGACAGACAGACAAAGAAGATTATGATGCAAATGTAAAATAGATAGATTGTATATAAATAAAAATGTAAAATGCTTTAAATTACAGATTAATATTACCGTCTAAAATCCATAAAAATCCTGTAAATTTGGCAATGATAGCTTAATATATTAGCAGGTATTTATGCTGCAACCCAGAAAGCCTTCGCTAGCTTTGGTCAATTAAAGTCACTATCATATGGTGCCTGTGCGGATGCGATGACAACAACGCCCACAACGACTTGCCCGCCGCCGAAGGAGGCCACACTTGACCGGTAGACAGAGTCGCAGTAGTCTAAACAACAAGTCTAGCCACTAGCGAGTCTCCGTGCCACAAGTCTGCCCTTGGGAACGCGTTTCGAGATCGCCCAACGTCTGGGATTAGGCTCTTGCGTTCTACAGTCGCCATTCATTATATCTACGTGTGGCGAGAAGGATCGTGCAGGCTCAGGGCCACAGTACAATCGTCGCGAGGCAGGTGGCGTGATTATCAATGAGCTGTGACACCTGTGAGAAGCAAAGGTCTGCACTCACAGAGGAGGATGAAAAATGAATCGAAGCTGGAACGTTTCGGGATTTTCTTAGGATGTTAAAAATCGGCACATCAAACCGACCACTTGTCTAGTGTTTCATGTAAAAACGCCGACATTCAGATTCAACAATCAGAATGAATTCAGTCGAAACAAAAGGTGTGCATGTAAACAATGAACGTCACTGGATAAGCAAAAGCCTAAATCCCCTGACATTTTATACGATCTCGCCGGCCGCACATGTCCGGTAAAAAGAGGATGGTAACCCCGACTGCACTCAGCTTTCTCCGACAGAACTTAGCTTCCAAAAAAAGATGGCTGACACAATGTGTACATTCTGTGAGTGAGATCCCACCCTCTGATGGGCAGGTCAAAACATGCAGAACAGTCCTCACCACGCAGTATAGCCACTCTTTGGCCTTCGGACAAAAAATCCTCTGATGATGCAAAACGAACGAATTTGGGTTGTCGTCACTTGAGTAGCCTGGGGGCAAACCCAGATAACTTTCTGGCAAATTTAGATTTGCTCTGTAAAAAGTCGGTCTGGCAAGAGAGCTCATTCAAACCCATTTCCAATCCATCGAATTCCAGCACCGGTCAGAAACGTTGGGGTGGGCCGTACACGACCTGAACGGCAAAGTCGCTGGGATTTTGAAGCAGATTTTGTAGCCGACATTACAAAGATGGATTCTCCCGTTCGACACTCACCGTTCCGAACTCATGCTATCGCATCTGTCTTAAGCGATTTTTTTGAACGTTTCCTTTTTTGTTAAAAACCGAGCAAAAGAACAACACTCAGATGATGCTTGGCCGCGTCTTGCTCCCACGCCACAAAAGTACGGGGCAAAAAAAATACATAAATCTCTTGTTTTAGGGGATATGAGGGTGGTAAAAGCGTGGTAATTCAAAAATACTACAGGTACTAATGACAAAGCTTAATGCTAAATCCCTGAAGTATCCCTTTAATAATTTATAGGAGCAGCCTATATTATAGTCTTGTTATATCAATGAGATAACATTATTTGTGATTACTTTGGATTTTTGGATCTGGACCTCCCCGTCTGGCGTGCTCAAACAGAAAGCATCAGTATCCCTCATTTATACTGGCACTGGCATTTTATTTCCCCTGCTATCCTCTGTTCCTTGTGAAAGGATCTTTTAGCAAGGCTGGAGAAGTTTTGCTTGTCCAAAAAATCGTCTAAACCCCAACATTTTTCTCAATAAAAATCTATTGTAATTCTTCCTTCACCTACTCTCAACTGCAGTGTTGCAGATTGCTCCTCCAACTGTATATCCCCAGTCCCATAAGCACAACACTGCACTAAACTAGTTTCTAAAACTGCACAGAAACCCCCAGTTGTAACAATTCTTAACTTTTTCCACCACAGACTATTCTGTGCAGTTTACCTCCATTATACAGACATCATATGTCTGGTCAGGCTCATTTGGTCTGGGAGTGTTCACTCGCCACTCGTACAATAGCTAGTGAATGAGCTTTGAGTCATGAACCTGCTCATGGGTGCGAGAATCACTACACGGAAGCCTCATTTTGCCATCACTACCTGCTGGACACAAACACTGTGCACACGCTGCATAGTATCAGTTGTTGGTATCAGCGACAGTTTAACAAGCATGGCATGACAACTGACAGAAAACAAGTGAAACACAGGCTATTTATACACAGGGGCAAACAAGCTTAATAACAAGTAACAAGACAAACCTGGGAAGACAAATCAACATGGAAAACTACAAACATGGCCACAGAAACAAGACACAGGAATGAACATAGAAACAATAGGAACATTAAAACCATTCAACATAAAAGTCTATACCAAACAGGCACAACACAGGGATTGACACACTTAAAGATGATAATAATGGAAGAATTTGTACATTTAAGAAGCAAACAGCTGTCTAAAAGATAAGAGACGCTTAATATAATGGAGAATACTTTTTGTATAATAGAACATACAAAAATAATTCTTACTTAAATAATATATAAGTATCATTTGCAGAATTGCAGAACCCTTAACCTTTAAAGGTGATATTGTAGTTTGTCTTTAATTTGAACCTTGTAGGTTTGATAGGCCTACAATGTGTTTAGTTTCCTTCCTGAGAGCTTTAACTATTTGCCTTATTATGATATAAAATAGTATGGTATTATGGAACATGTACCATAGGCTACCACAGTTATTGATATTCTGTGGTGATATACAGATATTGATATACAGATATTGAGAATATATGATATTGTAGGAAATGGTGAAACAGTCTCCCACGAGAAGGTCCCCAATTTGTCGAAGCTAGTTAATTGTGATTGGAAGTTTCTTTGCTCGGAACAATCAAAGCCAAAATGCTTTATAATTTGTAATCATTTACTTTCTCAGGTGCAGGACCTAGAGCAGGTGGACCAGCAGGTCATTGGTCCGTCCTGGCAATAACCAATCGGAGAGCGGCGCTGGAACCCTGCGTCAGACGACGCTCGCTATCTTGTTGTCAAGCCCCTCAAGGGGTCGCGGCTCTGAGCGCACACAAGCACCTTTTTGCGGTTTGGAACAAATTGATTTCATTTTCTCATTCAATTGATCCAAAATCGCCTGCCGTTGCAAGACTAGCTTGCCCGTTCACAAGGCACCTTTGAGCAAGCAAGAAGCCCAAGAAGCTGGGCCAACTTGCCCTTGAGTTGAGCTAGTTGCCGTCCCAACTTCCACTTGCTCCATCACAAAGATGAGCCGCTCGATATTTTTATTCTGTTGGCTTATTGCCGCGTTGTCGTTTGAGACCAAGCCGCCACTCACTCCTCGTTTGGGCTCAACATCTGGAATTGCCTTTGCTCACGAGCACGCTCTCTGTCAGGTCACACGTCTGGCTCACAACCCCCACGCCCGTCAGTGCCGCCGCCTCTGACTTTTGAAAGAGCAGCCGCCGCCTCAGAGGCCGTCCAAACCTGCGACGGTGTGTGGCCCCACCCCCGACTCATCTCTCCACCCCGAGCTGGACCCCGGCTGGCCGCCTCTGCAGCGTCCCCCTTCACTCTGAGGGAAGAGAAAGAGTCGTCGCCACGCCTCTAACAGCGAATGAACTTCACTGGGCTCCTTCGGGGCGTCATGTTGCGGGGAATGGCCCCGGCATCGAGAGGACCTCCTGACTTTCGTTGCGAAGCGTCTGGGCCTTTGGTTCCAGAAAGTCACCCAGGTGTCCTGTTGCCGCGAACACGGAGGCCGCTCGAGCCCTGCTGAGACCCGCGGCGCACTCAGGCTCATCAGCAGGCAAGACGCCTCCGCCCTCGCCTCGCTCGACAATGAACCAGACACTCCCCCAGCGCGCCCAAAGGTCACCCTAAGTGTTTGCCAACTTCTGGAAAAGATGGTCCTTCTGTGTGGTGACCGCCGTCTAGTTTCACCCTCTGTTAGTCCCTCGAACCTTCGGCCCAACTTAGCAGCCGAAATTTCGCGACAAGGCGGTGACTCGAACTCACTTGCGAAGCGACAAACACCGTTTTTCACGGCTACCCAGAGAGTTCACATAAAAGAGCATAAAAGCCCAAGTGTAAAATGTGAACTCAGAGGACCGTGTTCACTCACACTTTTCCCGCTGTCCCACAGTTCACTGCCGGCCTCCGTCCGTCTCGAGTAGCAGAAAGCATAAGCACGCTTGCTCAAGAGCCGCGCGCCTCTGCTCGCCCTCCCCTGTATCACTGGCCCATAAGCTCTCTGAGTGCAAATTCCTTGCGGCCACACTACACGAGACACACACAGGATCGTCACATGCAGCAACTTGGACAGCACGGCCATCTAGCCTCTAGCAATATGCTTTATGGGAAGCCATTCCCGGATATCCCCGCCGAGACCTAGCATTATAAGAACGTCACTCTGGCCCGTTGCGGCCCCTTCTGCCCAGCTGCCGTGAGCACCTGCACAGAAATATCGAAACTGTTAACAAAAGGCGAGAGAGAGTTCCTCCACTCTATAGCCTTGGGTTTTTACGCTCGTCAGATGGGGTCCCAAGACGGTGGCTCAGACCTCAGATTTCTGAGAAGCTCTCACTGACGAGACCCATTCAGAATGCTGACGGTCAGCAAATTCTCCATGGTGCCCACCAGGGATTGGTTCATTTTCCTAGATCTGAAAAAGACCGGCTTATTTTCAGATTCAAATACACCCTCGCCACAGGCAGCTTTAGTTGCTTCCGCGCTTTTCAGGGTGAGAATCAGTACGCGTTGCTCCATCACGAAATACCACGCGCGCGCCCTTCCGAACCAGGGACGTGGATTTGACCTCATATTGGGAGCGATTTGTGCTTGAGGATGTCGTCTGTTACACGCACAGTTTCTCCGCTCATCTGAGCTTAGCTGGCTCCTGCTCAACTGCAGAATTCTCCAGCCCAGTCCCTTTCTGGGATAGACTGGACTCTACCACTATGAAGGTTGCTCAGCCCAGATGCCCCGCCTCACTTAGCCGCTTCGTTCCAGACTATGCTCGGTGAAAACCTGTCAGAGAATGCTGGGCTCACTCAGCTGACAGCCGCGCTACAGCTAGGTCTTTTACATATGCGCCCCCCTTCAATTCCTAAGACCGTGTGAGACCACGGCCCGCCAGCTAATCAGAGTCACTCACACTCACTACAGCCTTGGACCGGTGACGATCGGAGTTCACGGGCGTCACGATGGGGACTCCCTCTCACGGAAGACTCCGACACACGGGATCGAAGGACACAGGCTGGGGTGCGGTCTGCCACGTCTGCCGACTGGTCGCAATTGGACCATTCACAGAAAGTGTTGAGAGATGCTTGTGGTCGAGTACGCACTGTTGCAGTTCCTTCCATCACATTTTTGCTTACTTATTGCCCACCTTTGTCAGACAACATGACAGTGTATCCTACATCAACTGTCAGGGTCGGGGTCAGGTTGCATGTTCCTGCTGACACGCCATTTTAGTTGGGTTCAGAGCATCGCTCAGAGTGATCATGTCCTGTACACCTAATTGGTCCAGACATTTATATAAATCTTTATAAGACTGGTCCTGAATCCTCTTACATTCCAATCACTGTGCGCCTTTGCAGAGCGACTTTGCGACAGAAGGGAGAACTTTGATTTTGAATATTTTCTTCTCGAAAATAGGACGCGTTGGCTTGGCCAACCATAGTTCTGATGCCTTCCTCCCATCTCTGTGACTCCCAGGTCATCCAGAGAATCAGGAATTCGGTCACCTTGGGGCGTCCTCATAACTCGCGTTGGGAGAATCAGATCCAACTTTGGGACACAGCCGCTCCAGCACTCCGCTCGGCTCAGAGCAGATCTCCTCCTCGCCCCCGCCACCCACTGATGAAGGTTGGTGGGTGTGACCAAATCACTAGGATTGCCCATTTGCCAGAGGGAACTCGAATACCGATCAAACACGTAGAGTGCATTGGCACGCAGAACACCATGTGCTGCTAGGCTCCCCAATTTTCAAAAACAGTGCAATTTGAAAGAATTTGACCCCTTAAGTGTGAGGTTTCTTTGCTTTCTTCTTCAAGATATGTGGACAGGGCAAGAACCCATTGGCCTGAGGTCTAGTGCAGTTGTCGGGGCGGCCTTCGTTGGTCCTGATGAGCCCAGTCATGGCAAAGACGAGCTGGTCATCCGCTTCCTCAGGGGAGCCAGGAGCACCCAACCCCTCGGCCCCTTGTGTTTGGTTTGGGAGTTTCAACCAATCCTTTGAGGCCTTGAGCTCTCGACCGCTCGAGTCTATTGACCTCAAACACTCTCCAAAACCGTTCTCATCGCCCAGCTAAACGAGTGCGACATCCACGCGCCTTCGACGCGTCTTGTGTTTCAAACCGGCCTAAATGAATCTCGTCGTCATTCTCAAACCCAGACACGGATATGTGCCTAACACGACCCATTAGAGCACAGTGATATCCTTATCGGCTCTGCCAGAGCGAGCTCAGTCCTGCCGGTCGGGCGCGGAGAGCGATCACACGCGCTGCCACGCGTATCTTGAGCAGCTGTTTGTGGCGTTCTGGGGACGCACAGAAACCGGGGCCGCTTTTACAAACACTATTTGCAGATGGATAGAGACGTGTGACGCGTCGCGCGGGCCAAAAATCCGCCTTGCCGGGCGTCAGGGGTCACTCCATTCTAGGCATGGCTCTTCGGTGGTTGGTCTGTGGTATTTCTATTCATGATATTGTGTGCCGCGGGCTGGCTTCCCCGTCCACCTTTATCAGATTTTTAGAGTACTGGCTTAACAGGGGGTGAAATTACTAGCCGGTCTTACCCGGGAGTTGTCAGCCATGCTTTTATGGGGAATCCTTCAACGGGGCCAGCCCCTTGATCTTCCTCCACTCCACAGTTCCACCACTGCCCTTGTGGAATGCCGGCCGCCTTTAGGCCTCATATTCTCATATAGTTTGGCTTTCTGCCCTTTATTATCGTTTCTCCACTATTGCTGCCTCCACCCTTTGGATGTTGTGGTGGAGCCAGGGCACCGGCGTTGACCAGGGGTTCCCGAGCGAGCCTGAGCCTACGCAATATGAGAGAACCTCTCGTAGAGACCAATCGGTTACCTGAAATGCAACCTCGGTTCCCCCAGATGAGGGAACCGGAGCACGCGTTCCCGGCCGTGCCGCTCAGTTTGTATCGCTTCATCACTATAAATCGTTGTTTAAGTTAATTTAAGAGTGCTTTTATACACTCAAGCCACGCTTTTGCGCTTTGACGCAATAATTGGCCCGCCGTCCCGCTCATTGGGCGCGCAGTTCAGCGCCGTCTTTGACTCGGTTCGTGCATCCCAGGAACGAACCAATGAGCCAGTTAGCCCGCTCTAGGTCCTGCACCTGAGAAGTGCGTCTACAATGATTACAAATTATAAAAATTTTGGCTTCATTGTTTGGCAAAATAGTTCCCGTAGCGTAGCCTAGCTTACCAAACTCCGTTCCTCATCTAGAGAAGTTGAGGTCACGCTCAGGTAACTCGATTCGTTTTGTAGCCTCCAATCTGCTTTGAAGGCATTGTTGTAGAGAGACTCTGAATCCAATCGTCCTATATTTGTGAGATATTCATAAGACTGTATGTCACTCCGTCTGACACTTTGAGCATATTACTCATTATTTAACTCTGCTGAGGCTCTTTCTTCTTAATTTAGGCTGTTAAAACATATACCATTAAATAAAAAAATAAAAATTATTATTAACTTATTACGGTATATGTATTATGTTTAACAAATACTAAAATAACATTGTATTTTGCATAGCCTACTGTACTGTGTATGTGTTGTGTACTACTGTACATAATTAGGCATGCCATGTGGCCCAACTAGACCATGTCACATAGGCTACTATTATTCAGTATTAAACTTAATTTTTGTAAGGGAATTATGTAATATACATTGGATTTTTAATAATCTTTCAAGAACACAAAAGAAAAAAGCGATACATACAGCTTATCTTAGCTTATAGCCATGTTTGAGCATAGGTGGCATTGTCGTTCCTTTCAACCGAGCTAATTTTCTTTATCCGGTTCACTCTGCCTTCAGAACTATCATAAGTTTCACTTAATTGCCCCACTTGTAAGAATTATGAGACTAGTCAGATTTCCTTTTTCAATTGCATGAGTAGCCTGTAAAAGCAAAATTCTTCCTTTCTCTACCTACCCACTTGCAGCAGGTTTGTTCATTAGAGGGGGCTTTGCCGATTATATTGTATTATATTATATTATATTATATTATTGTTCGTCGTTTTTATTTTTATATTTTTATAATTATCTTCTAGGCTATATCATCTATATTACGCATAGTTAAGGAAATAACTATAAGATTGTAAAGATAGAATCGGTATTTTTGCATTATTTGTTTATACTTGCCCCTGTCGAAAAATATATTACAAATAACATTTTTCGTCTCTCAATAATTAATTATTTTTTTAAAGAATATTTTATGGTATTTCTATATATGATCAATACAATACATGAAATACGGGATACTAAATTATGCTTATATTTGATTGATACAAATATTTATTTTTATTACTATCATCGTCCACTGTTGTGAATGAAATATAGTATTTATATAATATTACGTTTTTTTTTGCAACAAAAGGCCTAATATTCCAGTTAAACACACCAACATATAAACAAAAAAGCTGCGTACATGTGAAGGAGCTGTGTCAGCATAAATTGGCGCATTTTTTACTAGGCCTGTTTTACACATAGGCCTACATGTATGAATGTTTATGCATATGGATTGTTAGACAGTATGGTTTATTTCCATGCACACGCATGCATTTCGTCCATCATGTTGGACCACTTTTTGCTCGCCATATGGCGAATGGATGGGGGGTGACGTTGAGTGGTGGTGGCCGCGTTTTGCATTTCGTGCGTCAGGCACAGAGGTCCTCCCTTTGCTGCACTGCCCCCTCTCTCTCTCTGTCCTCTTCTCATCCCCCTCCCTTCCTTCTTCTGGCATTTCCTCATCATCGTGTGTGTCCATACAGCCCAATCACCGGAGGAATAAAACCACATCTCGCGAGAAATAGACTACCCTCAGCAACTGATAAAGATCGTTTAAACCGGATCACATACTTATTAGAAGACTGATTTCACTCTCGGCATACCCCCCGGTAAAGAAAGTTTCACGGTAGTTTGATGTAGTAGTAAGTTGTAGTGATTTTCAAGTCCAGAAACACCATTGATGATGATTAGAGACTTCACCACGATCAAACACAGCAACGTTCCCCTGCCAGTGTGTGTCAGCGATGGCTGAGGCTCTTCTAATCTGTTGATGGCGATCGAAGAGAAAAACAAATGCACTCGCTTATCGAATTAGAATATCGTTACGTTTTTCCGGAGTGAGATGGATTTTTTCATGCTGTTCATTCCCTCGTCATGGATTTTGGACATTCATAGAGCTGAGACACAGAGACACTCAAACGGTGTCGGAGGGAGTTTTTGGCCTAAACACAAGAGATCAAAATCATAAACGCTGTTATCGGAACACGAAGCCGCCAATCAAAAAATCAGACGCATCCATGTGCAACAATGTAAAACAGCGATTATGACGCAATAAAGATCTTTTGTTGTTCAGCGTTACATTGTAGACGATTGCACTTCGGCGGGCCCTGTGCCACTTTCTCTCCTTTGTTGCATCGGTCTACGATGCTTCCGCTCATTATAATTTCTTTTACTTTTGGCGTATTTTTATCATCGCATCCTGGTTGATTGATACAAAAGGAAAACAGCACATTGGTCGTATTGAACATAGTTAGCGTGTTTTTGGAAGGTAATTCATGACCATGCTGTGCACGTCTATGAAATTAACTTCATATTTACATTTTGCAATTATATCCAGTATGTGGTGCTTTGCGGTCAGAAGGGAATGTAAAAGGCAACATTAACTCTATCGAGTCGATATACAAAGGGCCGCAGTTCATTGATACCATCAACGAACATTTAAAAAATGTATTACTGTGCCAAAATCAAGAAATAAAACATAATTGGAGCCTTACATCTAAAAATCACCGCGCCGTTATAGTGGCGCTCGTAACCAAAATGAGCACAGTAATGTGAGGTTACCCAACAAACAACGTTCCGAATCCAAGGGGCGAAAGCTGTTTATTAAAATCTGTGACGACGCTGGTGAATCGGGTGATGCCTGGGTCATGCAGACGGCTTCCGCTGCTCTCCATTCCACCATTCCTGCAATAAAAGCTGCTTTTCTGATAGATGGTCTTAACGTTTACATGGCTAACACACAGAAAGCGCTTTGTTTGTTTTTATCTATAGTTTTATCAGCTCGAAATTCAATTTGTATAGAAAAAGTTGCCATCCACTGAAATCTATAAACAACTTTATGTATTGTGCAGTACTGCACATGTGGGATTTTGTTATTAAAAGGATCTCGTAGTCGTTTGTAGGGTGACAGGTTCTGGAATGCACAAGACACAATTTAATAAAAAAAATACTTGTTTCATTACTAATATGTAATTTTTATATATATATACATATATATATAGTACATGTTTATGTCTAGGAGCTCGACAAAAAGCACGAGCTTTAGTTCAGATGCAGATAAAATTAACTTTAATTTAAACATCCTGAAATGAAATTTTCATCTGAGGTTTTTAACATTAATATGTATGTTTTGGAGCCGCAACACCCCCAGATACAAACTGACATTGAATCAACTGCAACATGCCATTCAATTGTTGATGACATTGTTTTGTCATTCAACTTGCCAACGTTATATGTGTCATTCTTTTAAATGAATGGAAACTCAATGGAATCGTTGTTTTACCACGAAAGCAAACCAATTTTCTGATTTTCATTTAGCTTTGAAGAATGCTGTGGCGTCTGACTGTTGCGTCTTCAACTGTTAATTCGGATGAGCAAAACAATGCCAGATCAACGTTGTTTCATGTCATGACAGAAGTTGCCGCTTCCACGTCTATTCATTGTCAGTTTGTGTGGTGCAGTGGATAAAATTTCAATCAGTATAACTTTTTCTTTTACCTTTGAGAGTTATAATGGGCTGATCTTTGAATGTCACTTAATGACATCATACGAAGTAAAGTCCCTAGAGAATTTGACTTTGCCCATTAGAAAATTAGATACGAGTCAATTTGAAATTTTTTGAGAATATATCATGGCTTTTCACAAATTAGCTAAGCATGGCAATTGATCAGTGTTTGGATGTACAATAGCACAAACGTAGCTTTTAGTTCCTTCATCAGAGCCTCGAAGAAATATGGTTAAATTTTACTTTTCTCTAGAATGTGTGTTGAGCAAAGTTCCCCAAAAGATTCTGGTCCAAACATTCAATCGCAACTGTTCAATGGCGCAATAGAGTGGCCTCCACGACGTCTGAAATAAAATTGATTTTAGCTTATTGCAGCATTAACCCACATGTTTTCTGCAAAATGTAGAGAAACTGATGGGTTAAATTTGATTTTCTTTAGAAACTGTTGCCAGTTTACAAAATTTTGTATGGTCCAAATATTTTATTTTAACAACTGTTACCTCAACTTGGGCCAAGATATTTTAGTAAATTGCTTACAAAATAATTATTCAGTGCAACCAAGCAACAATTTCTGATGTGTAGACTATGATGTTCAAGTTCAGACAGTAATTTTTCTCAAAGTTCAATACTGTCTATCATCAGTGAAGCCAGTGACTAAAATATCAACTTCACACTATTCAGAGGATGAAATCTTATTATATACAGACCATCAAAAGAACAATAGTAACAAACCCAATTTTCTATTTAAAATAAATACATATTCTACTTTATTAAATGTACGCCTACCTTTGTTCTAGATTCTAGTGACTCAAAGATCTCAATCACAGAAAATAATATTTGTATATAAATATATGCTTTCTGCTGCTTATTTATGGGTGTAGTAATTTCATATCTTTCTTTTAGAAAAGTGTTCGGCTTTGCCACCACAGATATCTCATGAAATTGTTGCGTATGACATATGTATCAAATTTCTATTTTTTTGGTTGCCGCTGTCAAATATTGGCACAAATCTTTTTCAGTATTTGCGTTTAGAAAATTGTTGTCTACTTAATGTTATTACTGTATATATAAACAGATGACTTACCTCAACACTGTCCCTAAAACTACTTGTCACTGGAAACTTATGCAACTCTTCCTATTCCTAGGAAAATATTGTTCCCCAGATGTAGATCTGCATGTATTGTTCGTTTTGCTCTATTGTTTCAAGATTTACATACACGCCAAATCACTAAGAAATTTGCTAAATTGCCAGCACATGCACGTGGATACATGAGGAGCTCAAAAATGCTGATACTGAAGTGTAATAAAATCATCTATTGCGTGTACTACTTCTTACTTGCCGTTTTTATTAAAACTGGACATTTATTACAGTGTCGCCGTTGTTTCCAAGACTAGAGGAGTGAGCACGTTGCAAGTATAAAATGTTGCCCCTTGTCTCACTTTTGCTCATTTTTGTCCCCACGCAACACAAACGAGCCTGCAGGAAATTATGTAGTCTTACGAGGAAAAGTTGAGGGGTTTCTTAGACGCACCTATACCAGACCATTATTGCCTTATATATGCGCTCATGCTCGTACTCATGATACAAAAATAAACATAGTGTGTTCTGTGTACACGTGCAGACAAAACACTGATGACAGAGCAAAAATGGAGAGCTTAATGGATGTAGCAGTATCAGAGAGGGAAATCTATGAACTTATGAAGAAATTGTATTTAATTCCATATACACTCAACAACGTTCACACGCCTATAAACCTGTGCGAACTAAGTGAAAATACTTATTGAAGAAGCTTGTCACCAGATTATGGTGCCGAAGCACATTTTGAATATGCGCAATGAAAGATAATACAATAGCAATAATAATGGAACAGTAAAGTAAACAAAAGCGCGTACAATAAATTTCAAGGGGCAGGCAGTAATTAAGATTAAAATAACTGAAGGAAATATATATTCGTGTAGCCAACTACTTTCATATTCTTTTGGTTTTCTCTACCCAATAATAAAAATAAACTTTACAAATGTAATGAAAATACAGGTATTTGGAAATCATATTTTTTCGAGATCAAAATGAATATTGGGCTCGTCTCGGAAAAGTGGAATCGAGTGATCATGGTTCTTTTGCGAAAATAATTGTTGGCCAACGGTGGTTTATAAGGTTGAACCACTGTACACGAACTATTTTAACGATCAAATACTTCATGACCATGTTCATTATATGTTCAATGGTCTTTTTTTCGGCTACAACTGACCCTTTATGTCATTTTATTTTTATTCTTTGTAAACTAGCCTACTTGAATATAAACAATTGAGAAGAAAAACACTAATCATTATATTGGATCTGTGCATAGGTCTTAAAGTGAACATAGTGAATCCGTTGCTGTCAGTGTCATTAATGTTAATCAAACAACAAAATCGCAAAGTGAAAAATCACTTTTTAAAGCTTTAACAAAGATGTAATTAAATTTAATTTATACAGTGAAGACCATGCTTTTTGACATTTAGTTATCGAACTTCTATCTTAAAACCGTTAAAGACTTAACTGGAAAACATTAAATCAGTTCATCTCATGTGTATCTTCTTTTCCCATTGTATTTATCTATGCTTATAATGTGTTTATCATTTTCTATCGTATTCGCTCCCTGAAGAAAAACACTCCAATTATTCTTAGAATGATTAATTCTTTCCAAAATAGAGCTCTATTCAAGTTCAAGAAAAACGTTCGCAATGCGGCTGGGATTTTTTTCTTTTTTTCCCAATGTTTGCGCAGCTTAGACTAATTTTTGACAGGTCAGTGCTCCTGATTGGGCTGTGTCAAGTGTTGAAAAACACAAACATAGCTTTACAGTGTAGTTGAGAAATTGTGTTAAATTGTCACAGATCTCGTCTGTGCACTTCTGCATTATCTTTTGCTGAATTTCTTTTTCATCAGACTCGGTTTTCTAGTAAAATGACGCTTTTTGATGAACTGTCTGTGTGTCTAGTAAATCCACAGTGAAATGGAGGATTATGATCAACGCAAACCTCTCAGCTATACATTCACTGCAATAGCTGCTTATAGGCCTCAGATTACCACACACACGCACACCCTGAGGGATGTTGGTTTCCCCCAAAAACGAGCAGAAAATGTTCAGATATTTGCCTTGTGGCTACAGGAAATCACATTAGATGTGAAATTTTTCAAGGTGTCAGCGTCTCCTTCCAGAGATCATTTAACAGGAACATGTAAAATATAACATCAAAATATTATGATTTGTAATATAATTATGTTTTAATTAAACATGTGAGTATCTTTATTGGCATAATGGTTTTTGGTAACGCCTTCCTTTTACAGTCCAGTTAAACCATGTAAACACGATGTACTTATTTTAGTAAACTACAATTATGGGTAAATAACTAGACTAACCCCAACTACTCCTAAACCTACACCTGTTCCATGTGATGTACCTTATATTAGTTCAGTACTTTTATTATATGTAGTACATGTAATGTCTTTGAAGAAAAAATTTGAGTGTGGTACGTTGGTTTGGGATTGGAGTTTATTGCCTTGTTTTCACTGCTCAAAAGTTGTGAATGGTACAAAAAGTCGTTGAATTTGTAATTATTATTCGGGTACTCTTTTTTTGATTCGGTACTAGCACAGTGAAGGGTACTAAAAGGTGGAGCTAACTCACTGCAGAAATTGGCGATTGGTGGGCAGACAGTATCATTTATTGTTGCGTGAAGGGATTATAACATAAATTTGAAATATTATTCCCACCGTTATTGCGTCACCGAAATGTAAGCTTTTAAAAAGAGTTTTTCAGGCGAGAAGTAGTTTTTAAACTCAAATCTGTGGTTCATTGATAGATTTATGATAATTTGACTTAGATCATTCAAGTGCTCGTTGTGTTATCCCCGCTGGAACAGCTTACCTTGGGCAGTTGCTCTACCGGGGAGCGGCTAAACATGAGATATAGTCCGTCTTGTATAAAGCTAACAGGCGATTGGTCTGTGAATCTATAATTTGTTCTGGTGCGCAATAGTTTCGAGAAGGCTACGTGAAAGTTTCATATCTTTGAGCGCTGAATTGAGTTGACGACGAATTGTTTCTTTATGTTATTTAAAGTTTACCGTATATCTGTTTGTACCTTTTACTTATACTTTTATAAATGGTGATTATCGATAACGAAACTGAACAAAATAGATAATTTTTGTAATTTTTTTAAATTTATTAATAAGATGCTGTTGTTTTGACATTTGTACCAATACGATACGGGCAATACATTACATATATTGCCTGGAATATGTTTAAATATTTTTACATTTAAACGAAAAGAGGCAGGTTGTGTTTTATATTTAAGTTTGTTATAAATATAACGACATACATGCAGTGAATTATCAATATGCTATGTGTTGTGGAAACCACATTTATGTGCTTTATAATGTTTTAAATGTATTGAAATGAAATCGAAAAGAAGCAGAGTGGTGTTTATAAAATATATTTCGTTTTATTATTGCCTAAATGTACATACATAAATAACCCTAGTTGTAGAGAGCGAGTGAAGCTGCTCAATTCAAGAACGCGCTGTTCCATTAGAGGCACCATTCTCCTGAGCTCGGACTTTGAGCCTATCTTGATTGACAAACGTTAATATGCCAGCGTTGTTCTAGTGACAAACATGCTGAGAAGCAAGAACGAGATTTACTGTGCCGTTGTCATTGTTGTTTACTATGTTGCTTTCTTCGCGCGCGAAAATGAGACTGTTGATTGCTTCTTTCAGCAAACACTACGCTATCAATAAAGCAATGTTGGCGGTGGAAAAACCAACTATCATGGTGTCGAACTCGAACTCTTGGGACTGTACTGTAATGAATGAGCCCCTCAGCAAAATTTGAGGATAATAACCTGTAGTACTGTACGTAAGTAGTTAATTTATTTTTTTCGCGCCGAGTTTGTGAATATGAATTGATTGAATTACATTTGACATTGAGCTCAACAAACCAATTTTATTACATTATATTTTGAGTAATATAATTTGACTACTTCAGCACTACATTTTACCTAACTTATGTAAAATCATGTAATAGAAGCCATTGTACTATAACCTTAAAAACTTCATTACAGTTTTAAACAGCTTTCAACATTAATGTCAACGAAAAAACCTTGCCGGCTGGCATATTTTTTGTGAATGCCATTTAGCCAACCTCTTGAAGCAATATTGACTTATAATTTTTAAGGTGTTTAAGAGGATAATAACCGACTGAGTGAAAGCAGTACCATTTAATACTAGTGAATATTATTTACAAAGTCCATATAATTTACTTTCTTTGTTTTCATGTCTTTGGTTAAAGACTTATATGCAGGCTGAATGTATCTTTGACTTTCAAAGCTTTCAAAGCCTAATTATGTTTCTTTTAGGAATTAGAAATTAGACAAAATTTGACCAGCAAAATGGATTAACAGGTACCACATTACGTTAGTGAGTGTGTGTCTCGCACTACGCTGATGCTGCAATTGTTAGCATTGTTGCACATTCCATGTGAGAACTTACACATGTTTTTGAGAAACTGGCGAACAAACGTCACTAAACATCAATTCATTGGACTTGTCTTATCGTAGGAGCTGAAACTTCTGGATGGGCTATTTATGGACTTTCTGCTAGACACTTAAATTACTGCTCTTGCCGAATTCTGCGGGAACGAAACCCACGGGTTTCTCACACTAAACACCTAAAGCGAATAAATATTAGTCTCCTTTTGAAAGGGAGCAAAAATCGTCTTCTTTGCTGTCGTCTGACTCTCTGACAAGCTGTTGTAGGAGCTATGCATAAACTACAGATCATAAACATACGTACATATGTCATCACAGCCCCCCCAAATACTTATTTTAAATTTTTCCAAGATATCTCAGTGGTGAATTGTGTACACTGCGGTTTAGGAGTGTTTAAAGTAAGTATAATGAGAGCCACGCAGAGCTTATTTTACAGCACTGCAGGTTGTTGGAAGGAGCTAATTCACCAAATATGTACATTTCGTCATCCTCATGTTCAAACTGCATAGCCTCTATTGAACACATAAAAGAGACATTTTAGAATGAGCCGGACAGTTGACTACCTACACCATTGAGTAGAAAAAAAATAGATGGAAAACCAATTGCTGTCCAAATATTCTGGCGTGTAAAGACTCTTTTAAAGGAGGGGCATGCAAAATAGACATATATCACTAAATGCTATTTATCAGTCCCCTATTGCCTCCCCCAGGTCTAATCAGTATTAATTTGGCATGGGTAAGGAAAGAGGACCCTGGCTCACTACACACATTGGGACACTGACGACTTTATTTCCAGCGACATAATGTCCCCCATTGTAATATTTGTCACTACGGTATTTATGAGCAAGCACAGAACTTATATCTTCTTTTATCGTTATTTATAAAAATTGGTTAGTTCGAATCCTTTGATTCCTGATTAAGAGCTGTGTTTATCGTCAGGAAACACGCAGTAACGAACTCGCGTCTTCACTGAACGGGCGATCGCTGCGACACTGTGGTTGGTTTGTGTTGTTTTTTATTGGGAGCTTTCATGCATTTCTACACATTTGAAATATTGTTGCTGTTCACATCTCACTGACTATTGATAGACAAAACTATTGAATTACGTGAAACATGCATCGAAGAACGTCTATCTAAAATTGTTTTGCTCATTGAATTACGCTTAACCAAAATTGTCAGACGTGGCTCTCATTCTTTAAACTGAAACGGAAAATCTGAAATCAACGCAATTTCAACGCTTATGAAGCAAACCAATTTTTGATTTTCATTTAGCTTTGAGAATGCCGCGTCTGTATGCGTTTAAATTGTTAAATTGACTGAGAAACAATGCTCAGATCAACGTTGTTCGATGTCATGAGAGCAAACCCGTTTCAATTGCCCTGATTAATGTCAGTTTGCTGTCTGGGGTTTTCCAGCCAAGGTTTTAGTGATTTTACTTCAAGAAAGGTGTATTCGTGAAGGAACTTTGGCCTCGTGGCCGTGCTTACAATTTTGCCTTCAGCCGTGTTATTACTCATCAATACAGCACAACTCTTGTAACTTATTGTTACCTTAAGTACATTATAAGAATAACTACTTAGCTTGTTACTATTTGTGTAACATTTAGTTGTAAATTAATTGTAAAACTAGACCCTGAGTGAGATTATGTTCATCTCTGTCTGTCTAGCTATGTATGTCACGCTGAAATATAATTAAATTATGGTTTGGATTTTTAAAACATTATCCATTTTATTTATGTAGTGATATTAATGCCACTTGATTTACTTTTTGTGCTTTAGAACTTCCTTTGAAGCAATATAGTGAGCATTATGCTTCTGGTTTTCACAATGCATTGTGGGAACTTTTTGGGAGTGAAGTCCCCCCTCAACCTTTGAGAGCTTAACTACTCACTACGATCAAGTTGTTTATGGCAGATAAAAACAATAAAACCAACATGCAGACTGTCGCTGTTTATAGATTAGATTATATTCACAGGACAGTGTCTCCTCCTTCATCACCATATTTGTCACTATTGTTCTTCACCACGCTGTAGGCTTCGGGCGCGCACATTTTGCTTTTTGAAATCCGACCAGATGGCAGACAACTTTTCACGTTCAACACTGCCGCCCGTCAGATCATAAATGTGCGATTGTCTCTGGATCCATTGATAGATGAAGGAAATTACAGGATAACTTATCTCTGTGTGCTGCGCGTGGTCCTGGTAAACCCTGTGTTGTGAGACAATTTTTCCACAAGAGTAGCAAGTTTTTGACCTTGTGGACATTAAAAAATTCTTCTGCATTTTGTAATTAATGTATAAACGCAGAAAGTTGTCTATGATGTGTAGGTTTCAGGGTAGGGATAGCTGATGTAGCGTACAAGGGGAATACCTATTGTACAGTGTAAATCATTATGAGCAGCTCCCCGAAATATCTAAAATATGGGTTATGGTCTCTGCTAACTGTGATTTCTGTCCATTTAGCAATTGCACAGAAATCCTGCTGAACCAACACATTTAATAGGTAAATGTGGTTTAAGTAGTGATCTTCGGTTTGTGTGTGTTTGGATGCTGTACAGAGGTGAAAAATTTTTGATTACGTCACACAAGTATTGGCACTAGTTCAGCACAAACTCCCTGCAAACACCATCTGAATGGATGAATTGAAAACCGACACATATACCAAATGAATGCTTATGTTTGGCATTGGAATACTAACAACCTATGAGTATGAAATTTTGCCGCCCGTTTTATTTATATAAAATTTGAAATTACGCTCGATTTTAAAAAAATATTTTGACTTAACTAATTGTGATTTGTCTGTAAACCTGCTATTTGCCTATTATTTTGTTGAAAAAATAATATGCGTATCAGTACTACATTTTAGCGAATCAACAGTGTATGTTACTTAAAGTTACTTCCTGAATCCTATTATGTAAAAATGCACTTATCAATTGAATTTGAATTTTATCGGTACTTCTTTTCAAAGACAACTAAAAATCATAGATGCACACTTCTGTTTACCACATCTAAACGTACGTGCATTAGTAGCAAGGCACCAGATGTACTAGAGTGGTCATTCAAAAATCCGATACTTTTATTTAGCAATATCAGTAAATGTCCGATTATATTAAAAAAATCATTGGCTGAAACAACTATTACTGTTATGAAAGTAATTAGGTTAAACTCAAAGATTAAGATTCATAAACTTTCAACCTCTACTTAACATATATACGTGTGTAACACAAAATGTAAGTTACTAGGTGAACTTAACGAATACATACATACATAAAATGAAAAAAACATAAGTGATACCCAACTACTATAATTATTTTTTCAAAATTCAGTGATCAAGCGGAAGACGCATTGTGGATCCCATTCGCGTTGCGGTGAGACTATCGGTTATCGCTCTACCACTATAAATTCGTAGGCCTTTACTAAGGCGAGTGTTATTGCGTAGCTTATACTTAACTATTTTTTTTAATAGCCTAGGCCTAAATGTCGTTGTCATTTATTATATGCAGGCTATGAGTTTTCGGACTTTAAAAAAAGGACTTTGCATATTTACAAATTCATCATCTTGAATATACTATAAATGGTATCGCAAGGAAAGGGGGCAGCCAGGCCTTGTGTGCGGGTTAGGCTACTTTTGGTCACAGTTGCAACATACAAATATTACATTTCGAAAACACATTGGCTGCAGTTCCATGTGCACAATTTATCATTAAATAATGGCGATCATGATTTAAACACAATATTATTCCTAAATGACAGTGGCAACCCTACTAAAAATCAGCTTATATATATATATCAAAATTTTTATATATATATATATATATATATATATATAGTCTAGAATAGAAGTATATAAGAAGTCTTCTTCTGCCCACCAAGCCTTCATTTATTTGATCCAAAAATACAGCAAAAAACCGTAATATGATTATTATTATTTATTTATTTATTTATTATATACAATTTAAAACAACAGTATTTTTTATTTGAGGATATTTAAATAGAATTTAAAATTAAGCTTAAGCAATTGAAAAGTTTTGGGTACAAAATAAATAGGTTAAATGCTTTATTCTGTGTGATTCTGCATGTTTCTATTTATTTAAAGTTATTGATTGTACTGGAGCAGTGCAGTAAACAGATCAATAGCTGAAGATCTAAACTAAGTTCAACATGGTTGGTTCAACTAAAGTTGGTTGTCTTATATATATATATATATATATATATATATATATATATATATATATATATATATATATATATATATATATATGAGCTTAAATGTTAAGTTAACACAACTAAGATTTGTTTTTGATCTCACATGGCCTCGCTGTGTTGGATTTACTTAAAATATATATGCACCATTTTGCTATCATAATTTTTTAAGTAACTTTTACAGTAATTTTACATAAAATAAGAAAAACTTTGTGTACTCAAAATATTTTAAGTTTATGTTACATTCTTTACTTAAAAATATATGTAAATTGTGATGCACAGATGTTTAAGTAAAGAATATTGCATGAACTCAATATTTAAGTACATGTAACAAAGATTTTCTTGTTGTAATTTTAAGTAAAATTACTCTATGCAAAAATGGTGTCTATATATTCAAGTAAATACAACACATCATTTTTACCAAGAGTCTACAACGTGTTTTACTGTATTTTCGATCATAAAATGCTTTTTTGTTGGCATAGACTTCGCTCATTATAAAAAAAACCCGCCATCTTCTTTTTACATTGCATTATTTTCATTCAAAAGAAAATTCACCTAAGGCAACAGGGGCAATGCATTGACAAAATATACTGTGAGTAACTCCAGCCTTTCTGATAAGAGAACCATCCCTTTTTTTCCATGGAGGAAGAAATATGTCAAGGGCGAAGAAGAGGGCTGGGGTCGACCTCTTGTGGCCCGCCGTTGTGGCGCTGTGCTGTGCATGTTGGGGAACGACGAGAAGGCAGCAACAGCAAGAAATCTTTGGGTTTGGAATACTGACAGGGATTTGGAGCACTATGTTGGTTTTGAGGCAATTGTGGATAATGTCCTATACAGAAAGGTGCCTCGGCTAAGGGACATATTGAGGCAGAGACTTTCTTAATCCGAGAGGACAAGCTCGAGGCAGTTAAAACAATGGTGTTTTTCGGGAGAGAGGCACTCCCCTCCACGCCGTCTCATTCAGGTCCCGTTTGGGAGACGTGAGGTGGGACCTATCGTGTGGCAGTCTGTTGAATCGCTAATTTAAAGCTTCTAATAAGTGTTTTTTTTCGAAGTCAGTGTGAGATTAAGGCTTGAGGCTTCCCCTCTGGGTTTCTGATTGTCAGGTGAAATCTTTTCTCTGCTCCTACTGTAACAAATTACTGGCATTAACTGCAGCTGCGCTCAGAAATTTTCTTTTGAATTTAAAAGTTAGCGCTCGACCCAGTTAACTAGAAACATTCAGAAATCACTTAAAGGGAGAGTTCACAAAAAGCACTCCCCATATTATTCAAACGTATGACTTATTTTATATTGTGTAAACAAAGTTATATTTAAAAGTTTGGGGTCAGTTTTTTTTATTGATAAATTAATACTTTTATCTTATAGAGATGCACTTAAATTGATATTTTGAAAATTGTATCTGAAATTCAAAAATAAAAAATAATAAAAACAGTTTTTTCCTGAAGAAAATAATTTATCAAAAGTTTCCACAAAAAAAAGAAAAAAGCACCACAACATTTTCATCATTGATAGTAATAAATGTTTTAAACGGGATAAATTAGCTATATTAGAAAGATTTTCTGAAATCGACACCTAAGACTAAAATAATGATGCTGAAAATTTAGCTTTGATTATATAATGAAATATATTTTTAAATATATTCACATATAAAACTGTTGTAATATTATTGCAATCATAAAGCGATTTTACTGTATTTTCAGATCAAATGCAATGCAGCACTGGTGAGCATAAGAGGACTAAAAAATTTTGGTACCATAGCAAAAACTATAACTATTTATTTTTAAAAATGGTAATTTAGCTGTTTGAAAAATAAATAAATGAAATTAAATTATTAGTGCTATTGTAATAATTTAATGTAAACAATACATTAAAACTTAATAGCTTTAAACATTTTGTAAACATTGTATTAAAATCAATAAACGGAAAAGTTAGTTATAAACTCAACCAGGTAGAATTTGATCCATGTCTTACGGTACTACCACTACTGCAGAATAGTTGGTGCTATTGGTACATTTAAAGTTTAAGTTGGCCTATGTAGTTCGGTACCAAAATTATCGGGATTTTGGTACCAACTAGATAGGCCAACTTAAATTTTAAATGTCAAAATACCAACTATTCTGCAGTAGTGGTAGTACCAAGTACTGGATCAAATTTTACCTGGTTAATTTTATAACTAACTTTTCCGTTTATCTATTTTAATATAATGTTTACAAAATGTTAAAGCTATTAAGTTTTAATGTATTGTTTACATTAAATTATTAATAGCACTAATAATTTAATTTCATTTATTTATTTTCAAACAGCTAAATTACCATTTTTAAATAAATAGTTATAGTTTTTGCTATGGTACCAAAATTTTTAGTCTCTTATGCTCACCAGTGCTGCATTGATTTGATCAAAAATACAGTAAAATCCTTATGATTGCAATTATTACAACAGTTTTATATGTGAATATATTTAAAAATATATTTCATTCCTGTGATGCAAAGCTGAATTTTCAGCATCATTATTTCAGTCTTCAGTGTCAACTTCAGAAATCTTTCTAATAAGCTGATTTGCTGCTTAAGAAACATTTCCTATTACTATCAATGATGAAAATGTTGTGATGCTTTTTTTTTCTTTTTTTTGTGGAAACCAATAAATTATTTTCTTCAGGAAAAAACTGTTTTATTATTTTTTATTTTTGAATTTCAGATACAATTTCAAAATATCAATTTAATGCATCTCTGCTGAGTAAAAGTATTAATTTATAGAATAAAAAAAACTGACCCCAAACTTTAATATAACTTTGTTTTACACAATATAAAATAAGTCATACACGTTTGGAATGATATGAGGGGGAGTACTTTTTGTGAACTCTCCCTTTAAGTGATTCTGAATGTTTCTCTAACTGGGTCAAGCACTAACTTTTAATTTGCAAAAGAGAAAACTTCTGACACAGCTGCAGTTAATGCCAGTAATTTGTTACAGGCGTACAGGTGCAGGAGCAGAGAAAAGATTTCACCTGAGCCATCCGGAAACCCAAGGGAAGCCCTTCAAGCCTTAATCTCACACTGACTTCATAAAAAAAACACTTATTAGAAGCTTAATTAGCAATTCAAAAACAACTGCCACACAATAGGCCCTTCCCCTCCCAGCGTCTCCCAAACGGGACCCTGAATGAGAACGGGGCATGGAGGGGAGTGCCTCTCTCCCAAAAAAACACCATTGTTTTAACTGCCCTGCAAGAGCTTGTCCTCTCGGATTCTAAAAAGGTCTATTCTGCCTCAAATCCTGCCTTTCACCGAGGCACAACCTCCATTTTGTATAGGACATTATCCAGCAAACAATTGCCTCAAAACCAACATGGTGTGCCGAGATGCCCCTGTCAGTATTCAAACCCCGGGTTCTTCTGTTGCTGCCTTCTCCATCCATTTACCCCCGACATACACACACAGCGCCACAAACGACGGCACCACAAGAGGTGCATTTTCCAGCCTCTTTCCTTTCTTCACCTTGACATATTTCTTCCTCCATGGAAAAAAAGAGGGAATGGTTCTCTTATCAAAAGGGCTGGAACTTCTACTCACAGCATACTATTTTTGTAGAATGCATTGTGCCTATTCCACATGTTAGGTGAATTTTCTTTTTGAATGAAAATAATGCAGATGTAGGAAAGAAGGGGGGTGGTAAGATTTTTTTATAATGGTTTTGAAAGAATTCTCTTATACGCACAAAGCATTTATAAGATCAAAAATACAGTAAAACAGTCATTTTTAAGATTGTTAGACTCTTGATGAAAATGATGTGTTGTATTTACTTAAAATATATAAGCACCATTTTTGCATAAGTAATTTTACTTAAAATTAACAAGAAAATCTTTGTTACATGTACTTAAATATTTGAGTTCATGCAATATTCTTTACTTAAACATATATGCATCACGTTACATATATTTTTAAGTAAAGAATGTAACATAAACTAAAATATTTGAGTACACAAAGTTTTTCTTATTTTATGTAAAATTACTTAAAAAGTTACTTAAAAATTATGATGCAAAAATGGTGCATATATATTTTAAGTAAATCCAACACAGTGCAGGCCATGTGAGATCAAAACAAATCTTAGTTCTGTTAACTTAACATTTAAGCTCATATATATATATATATATATATATATATATATATATATATATATATATATATATATATATATATATATATATAGACAATTAAATTAGTTGAACCAACCATTTTAACTTATTTTAGATCTTCAGCTATTGATCTGTTTACTGCACTGCTCCAGTACAATCAATAACTTTAAATAAATAAAACATGCAAATCACACAGAATAAAGCATTTAACCTATTTATTTTGTACCCAAAACTTTTAAATTGCTTAACTTAATTTTAAATTCTATTTAAATATATTCAAATAAAAAAAACTGTTGTTTTAAATTGTATATAATAAATAAATAAATAAATAATAATAATCATATTACAGTTTTTTGCTGTATTTTTGGATCAAATAAATGAAGACTTGGTGGGCAGAAGAAACTTCTTATATACTTCTATTCTAGACTATATATATATATATATATATATATATAATATATATATATAAAGCTGATTTTTAGTAGGGTTGCCACTGTCATTTAGGAATAATATTGTGTTTAAATCATGATCGCCATTATTTAATGATAAATTGTGCACATGGAACTGCAGCCAATGTGTTTTCGAATGTAATATTTGTATGTTAACGTTACCAAAAGTAGCCTAACCCGCACACAAGGCCTGGCTGCCCCCTTTCCTGCGATCCATTTATAGATATTAGAGAATATGAGAATTTGTAAATATGCAAAGTCCTTTTTTTTAAATTCGAAAACTCATAGCCTGCATATAATAAATGACAACTACATTTAGGCCTAGGCTATTAAAAAAATAGTTAAGTATAAGCTACGTGACAACTCGTTAATAAAGGCCTACGAATTTAATAGTGGGTAGAGCGCAGACCGAATAGTTCTCACCGAACGCGAATGGCGTAAAACACGCGTCTTCCGCTTGATTTACTTAATTTTGAAAAAATAATTATAGTAGTTGGTATCACTTATGTTTTTTTCATTTTATGTATGTATGTATACATTTAAGTTCACCTAGTAACTTACTATTTTGTGTTACACACACTATATATGTTAAGTAGAGGTTGAAAAGTTATGAATACTTAATCTTTTGAGTTTAACCTAATTACTTTCATAACAGTAATGGTTGTTCAGCCAACAAATAATTTTTTTTGGAGTGTTGATCAGGGACATCCTAAATGCATCCTTGCTAAATAAAAGTATCCAGACTTTTGAATGGCAGGTTACCTGTGCATCACCACTACATCTGGTGCATACTACTGTAATGTACCACCATACATTTCAGATGTGGTAAACAGGAAGCAATATCATCTATGATTTTTAACATCAACTCATTGTCTTTGAAACAAAGTTTTACCAAACTACTCATACCATAGAGAGATTCTCAAATTCAAATTGGACTGCTAATACATTTTTACATAATAGGATTCAGGAAGTAACTTTAGTAACATACCACTGTTGATTATCACTGAATAGTTAGTACTGATACATACTATTTTTCAACAAAATAATAGGCAAAATTTAGTAGCAGGATTGCATTACAGACAATCGCAATTAGTTAAGATCACAAAATATTTTTTTTAAAATGCAACATTTTTTAAATTCAAATTTTTATATAAATAAAACAAGCAGAACTCAGTACTGCATAGGTTGTTAATTATTCCAATGCAAACATAAGCATTCATTTACGTCCTTTATCTGTCAGTCTTTCGTCATGCCGCTGCATTCTTCAGATGGTGTTTGAGGGAGTTTGTGCTGAACATGCCGAATACTTGTGTGACATTAAATTACGTTTGGCTGCCTATACAGCATCCAAACACACACAAACCGAGTCACTCTACTTAAAGTCCACATTTACCTAAATGTGTTGGTTCAGCAGGATTTCTGTGCAAATTGTGAGAATGGACAGAAATCAGCAGTTAGCAGAGACCATAACCCCCCATATTTTTCATATTTTATAGGGACTGCTCATAGACATAATGATTTGTACACTGTACAATAGGCTATCCCCTTGTACACTGTACAATAGGCTATCCCTTACCCTGAAACCTACACATCATAGACAACTTTCTGCATTTATACATTAATTACAAAATGAATTTTTTTTAATGTCCCACAAGGTCAAAAACTTGCTATCTTTGTGGAAAAATTGTGTCTCCACAACACAGGGTTTACCAGGACCACACACACACACAGAGGATAACGCTGCTGTAATTTCCTTCATCTTATCAATGGATATCAGAAACAATCACACATTCAGATGATCTGACGGGCAGCTGTTGGACATGAAAACTGTCTGCCATCTGGTCAGACCTGAAGGCGAGAATGTGCGCACTGCCCGAAGGGCCTACAGTAGTGAAGAGAGGGCGATAGTGAGCAGATATGAGTGATGGAGGGGGGAGGGGAGACATATTATCATTCCCCTGAATATAATCTAATCTATAAACAGCGACAGTCTGCATGTTGGTTTTATTGTTTTTATCTGCCATCAGACAACTTAGAAGTCGTAGTGAGTAGTTTAGGCTCTCAAAGGTTAGAAGAGAACTTTCACTCCCAAAAGTTCCACAATGCATTGTGAAAACCAGGAAGCATTGATGCTCACTATATTCCTTCAAAGGAAGTTCTAAAGCACAAAACATAAATCAAGTGAGCCAACATTATATCACTACATATAATAAAATGCGATAGATGCTTTTAAAATACGAACCATAATTTAATTATATTTCAGCATAAACATACATAGCTAGACAGACAATGAACATAATCTAGCTAACATTTACAATTAATTTACAACTAAAATGTCGCACAAATAGGTAACAAGCTAAGTAGTTATTATAATGTACTTAAGGTAAGCAATAAGGTACAAGAGGTTGTGCTGTATCGTGAGTAAGTAACGGCTGAAGGGCGTTGTTAGGCACGGCGCGAAGCGGAGTTATTCACGATACAGCACTTTCTTGAAGTAAAATCACTAAAAGCCTACCTTCCGCTGGAAAAAACCCAGACAGCAAACTGACATTAATCAACGTGGAAACGACATGTCTCTCATGACATCGAAACAACGTTGATCTGGCATTGTTTTGCTCATAGAATTAACGTTAAACCAACGTCAGACGGCATTCTTCAAAGCTAAATGAAAATCGAAAATTGGTTTGCTTTCATAACGTTGAAATGCGTTGATTTCAAGTTGATTTTCCGTTAGTTTTGAAAGAATGACGCGTCTGACGGTTGGTTCAGCGTTAATTCGATGAGCAAAACAATTTTAGATCAACGTTATTTTCGATGTCATGTTTCCACGTTGATTCAATGTCAGTTTGCTATCTGGGAATAGTCCATGAGTGTGAACAGCAACAATGTTCAAATGTGTAAAATGCATGAAAGCTCAAATAAAAACAACATAGAACCGCAGTGTTGCGCAGCGATCAATAGAACCGTTGGGTGAAGCGGTCGTATCCGTGTTTTATCGTGAATAAAGCACAGCTCTTGACCAATCAGAATCAAGGATTCGAAACTAACCGTTTTATAAATAACAATAAAAGAAAGATATCAGTTCTGCTGTTGCTCATAAATACCATTAGTGACGATGTACAATGAGGACATTATGTCGCTGGAAATAAAGTCATCAGTGTCCCAATGTGTAGTGAGCCAGGATCCTTACTTTCCTTACCAGTGCCAAATTAATACTGATTCACAACCTAGGAGGCAATAGGGAGCTGACTGAGATGCACATTTAGTGATATATGTCTCTTTTACATGCCCCTGCCCTTGAAAACCTCTTACACGGCCAGACAGTTGACGACACCAATTGACTTCCATACTATTTTTTTTTCTACTACGGAAATCAATGGGTGCCGTCAACTGTCCAGTTACCATTCTTTAAAATGTCTTCTTATGTGTTCAATAGAGGCTCATACAGGTTTGGAACATGAGGATGACAAAATGTACATATTTGGGTGAACTAGCTCCTTACGCAACCTGCAGTGCTGTAAATAACTACTACATAGCCTTCATTATACTTACTTTAAACACTCCTAAACCACGTGTTACACGTCACAGCTGTGAGATATCTTGAAATAGACTTGAATGAGTATTTGGGGGGCTGTGAGCATATGTGTACGTATGCCTTTATGATCTGTAGTTTATAGTAGCTCAATTACAACAGCTTGTCAAAAGAGTCAGAGACGCTCGCACAGCGAGAGACAATTTTGTTTACTCCCTTCGAAAGGAGACTAATCTTTATTCACTTTAATATGTTTGGTGTGACAAAACCAGTAGGAGTTTCATTTTTCCCACAGAGAAATTCAGCAAGGCAGTGATTTCAGTGTCTGCCCACAGAAAGTCCATAAATACGCCCATCCAGAACCGTCAGCCTACACGCCAGTCGGATGATGTTTAGTAGACGTTTGTTCACCACTTCTCAAAAACATGTGTAAGTTCTCACATGGAATGTGCAACAATGCTAACAATTAGCATCAGCATCATGCCAAGCACACACTCACTAACATTAATATAGTACCTGTTAATGCCATTTTGTGATCAACTTTGTCTAATTTCTTACTAATTCCTAAAAAGGAACATTAATTAGGCTTTGAAAGCTTTGAAAGTCAAAGATACATTCAGCCACCTCATCTAAGTCTTTAACCAAAGAGCATGAAAATTAGCAACAAAGAAAGTAGAATTATATGGACTTTGTCAGGATAATCTCACTAACTCTAATAGTACTGCTTTCACTAGCTGGTTATTATCCTCTTAAACACCTTTCGTCTATAAGTCGTGTTGTTCAAGAGGTTGAGGTAAATGGCATTAGCGAAAACATGCAGCAACGTTTTGGTTGACATTAATGTTGAAAGCTGTTTTTGGACTATTAATGAAGTTTTGAGGTTATAGTACAATGGCTTCAATATTGTACATGATTTTACATGATAAGTTAGGTAAAATATAATCTAAAAGTAGTCAGATTATATTACTTGAAATGTGTAATGTAATAAAATTGGTTGCTAACTACAATGTCCGCAATGTAATTTGCAATCAATTCCATATTCACAAACTCAGCACAAAAAAACGGTAACGCTTCCTTTTACAGTACAGTACTTACAGGGTACTTATGCCTCGTTCCACTGAGGGGTACGAGTACGAGTACCAGTACAGTGCGGGTCAGAGTCGGGTACACCATGATCAGGATTGCGTTTCCACCGCCAACAGTACCCCTACTTGATAGGCGTGGTGTTTGCTGGAAGAAGCGATCGACGTCATTTTCGCGCGAAGAAAGCAACATAGTAAACAACAATGGATGACAGACAGCACAGCAGATCTTGTTCTTGCTTCTCAGCATGTTTGTCACTAGAAACAAGCGCTGGCATTCCACGTTTCTCAATACCAAGTAGCCATCGCAAAGTCCGACTCCAGGAGAATGATCCCTGCTAATGGAACAGCGCGTTTCTTGAACGCGGCACTAAGCTCGCTCTGACTCTGCGACTCCGGTTATCTCTGTATGTACATTTTAGGCAATAATAAAACGAAATATGTTATAAAACACCACTCTGCTTCTTTTCGATTTCATTTCAATACATTTTAAACATTATAAAGCACATAAATGTGGTTCAGGCAACGCAATAGCATATTGATAATTCACTGCATGTATGTCGTTATATTTATAACAAAACTAAATATAAAACACAACCCTGCCTCTTTTCGTTTAAATGTAAAAATATTAAACATATTCCAGGCAATATGTAATGTATTGCATATCGATATTGGTACAAATGTTGCAATAAACAACACATTATCTTGTAATAGAATTTAAAAAAATTACAAAATTATCTATTTTTGTTGCATTTCAGTTTTATCAATAATAGCCATTATAAAAGTATAAGTAAAAGGTACAAACAGATATACAGTAAAGCTTAAATAACATAAAGAAACAATTCAGTCAGTCAACTACAAATTCAGCGCTCAAAGATATGAAACTTCACGTAGCCTTCTGCCAAAACTATTGGCCAGGGAACGAATTATAGATTCACGAGACCAAAGATCACCTGTTAGGTTTATACAAGACGAACTATATCTCATGTTTAACCACTACAGAGATGTCCGAGTCAGCGGCAAACATCAGAGCGACTAGCCGAGGTAAGGCTGTTCCAGGCGGGGACACGAGCGCGAGCGTCCGGTGATCGCTTGAAATGGATCTCAGTCAAATTATCATAAATCTATAAATAAACCACAGATTTGAGCTTTAAAAAACTACTTTCTCGCCTGAAAAACTCTTAAAACTACATTTCGTGACACAATAACAGTAGAATAATATTTCAACTTTATGCTTCTAATGCCCTTAGCACGCGCGAGTGACGATACTCTGTCCACCAATCACCGTTCTGCAGTGAGTCTAGCTCCACCTTTTAGTACCCTTTCACTGTGCTAGGTACCCCAACGAAAGGGTACCCAAAATAGTGGTACGAGTTAAAGCTCGGCTTTTTTGTACCATTCACAACTTTTGACAGTGGAAACGCAAATAAATGCGTGCCGGAACCGAACCGTACCGCTCAGTGGAAACGAGGCATTACAGTGTACTTACATAGAAAGTACTGACTAATATAAGGTAAGTACATGGAACAGGTGTAGGTTTAGGGGTAGGTTCAGGGTTAGTACTAGTTATTACCCAGTAATTGTAGTTACTAAAATAAGTACATAGTATTTACATGGTTAACTGGACTGTAAAAGGAAGCGTTACCCAAAAATCTTCATTATGTCCAAATCAAAAGATACTCATGTTTAATTAAACATAATTATATTACAAATCATAATATTATATTTGATGTTATATTTTACATGTTCCTGTTAAATGATCTCTGGAGGAGACACTGACACCTTGAAACGGATTCGCATATCTAATGTGATTTCCCTGTAGCCACAAGGCAGAATCTCTGAACATTTTCTGCTCGTTTATCAGGGGAAACCAACATCCCCTCAGGGTGTGCGTGTGTGTGGTTAATCTGAGGCCTATAAGCACTATTGCAGTGAATGTATAAGCTAACACACAGCTGAGAGGTGCAGTTGATCATAATCCTCTCATTTCACTGTGGATTTAGCTGACACACAGACAGTTCATCAAAAAGCATCCATCCATTTTTCCACTCAAAAATAAAACCAAGTCTGATGAAAAAGGAGTCTCACAAAAGACGCATTAATGCAGAAGTGCACAGACAATACTGTGACAATTAACACGTTGTCACAGACTTGCACTGTAACATGTTTGTGTTTTCAACACTTGGGAAATATCAGCAGCCCAATTACAGAGCACTGACCTTTGTCGAGATCGTACTAGGGCTGCACGACATTGGGAAAAAAAGAAAAAAATCGGCATTGCGAATGTTTTTCTTGAACTTGAATAGCTCTATTTGGAAAGAATTAATCATTCTAGAATAATTGGAGTGTTTTTTTCAGGGGAGTGAATATGCATAGAAAATGATAAACACATTATAAGCATAGATAAATACAATGGGAAAAAAAAGATACACATGAAATGAACTGATTTATGTTTTCCAGTTAAGTCTTAACAGTTTTAAGAATAGAAATCGAATAATCAAATGTCAAAAAGCATGGTCTTCACTGTATAAATTAAATTTAATTCATCTTTGTTAAAGCTTTAAAAAGTGATTTTCACTTTGGATTTTGTTGTTTGATTAACATTAATGACACTGACAGCAACAGATATTTTAGGCTGCTGTCACTTTAAGACCTCATGCACAGATCCAATATAATGATTCACATCTGTTTTCCTTCTCAATTGTTTATATTCAAGTAAGCAACTGAGTTTACCGAGGATACGAAGATGGAGATGGGCATTTTAAAGGGTCAGTTGAGTTCACCCAAAAAGACCATTGAACATATAATGGACATGGTCATGGACTATTTTGAATCATTAAAATAGTTCATGTGACTACAGTGGTTCAACCTTATAAATCTCACCATTGGCCGACGCTGTTCACGAGAGAACCATGATCCACTGATTCCACTTTTTTCAAGACAAGCCCAATACTTTCATTTTTGATACTCGCCGATATGATTTCCGATACCTGTATTTTCATTACATTTGTAAATTTTATTTTTATTATTGGGTAGAGAAACCAAAAGAATATGAATCATATTAGTTGGCTTAGCAAATATATATTTCCTTCAGTTATTTTCATGCTTAATTATGCCTGTTAAAATGTATTGTACACACTTCTGTTACTTTTACTGTTCATTCTATTGCTATTGTATTATCTTTCATTTAATAGCAAAGCACATATTCAAAATGTGCTTCACGGCACCGGCACAGTAATCACGTGACGGTTTCCTGCAATAAGGTGTGTTTCGCTTATCAGTTCACACAGCAGTTTATAGGCATGAACATTTGCTTAATATTATATGAATTAGATACAATTACTTCATAAGTTCATAGATTTCCCTCTCTGATACTGTACATCCATTAAGCTCTCCGTTTGCTCTGTCATCAGTGTTTCTTTGTCTGCACACACTGTACACACGCAGCACTGTGTTATGTTTTTGTATCAGAGCATTTAATGAGTACAAGAGCATGAGCACAGTATCAGGCAATAATATACCGATACTGGTATAGGTGCATTCCTATCAAAATTAGAGGGCCCCAGACTGCAACCTAATGGTCACATTTTGCAACTTTTTTTCCTTCCGGTAAGAGCTCATAAGATTTCCTGCAGGTAAGAGCTGATAAGGGCTGCCATTTCTGTTGCATATGAGAAACACCAAACGGCAAATAAAACGAAAGTGGACGCAAATGTACGGGGCGTTTACTCTTGACATGCTCACCGTTGCTCTATTCTTGGAAACAACAGGGGGCGACTCTGAGTAAATGTCCACTTAAACCATCAGGAAGCAGCGGTGAGAAGTAAGGTACACACGTGATGATGTTTATTTTTATTACACTTCAGTATACACATTTTGAGCTATCCGCGTGTATCCACGTGCATGTCTACGCCATTAACGTCTTAGTGATTCCGCGTGTATGTACGCGCTGTTAAATGTCCAAGCAAAACGAAGCAAAATGTATAGATCTACATCTGGGAACAATATTTTTTTTCCTAGGATGGTAGGGGAAGACTCATAACCCCAGTGACAAGTAGGTTTAGGGACAGGGTTGAGGTAAGTCATATATTTATATATACAGTAATAACATTAAGTCAACGGCATTCATAAACACGCTGAAAAAAGATTATGCGTGTTGACAGCACGCCAAAAATAGAAATTTGAATTGGCGTGTCATACACACGCAATTTCATGAGATCAGTCTGTGGTGGCAAACAAACACTTTTATTAAAAATAAAAAAAAGATATGAAATTACTACTATAACCAGTAGATGGCGGCAGAGGAGCACATATATTTATATACAAATATTTATTTTTATATAATTGACTGTTGGTCAGTTACGAGTCTATAGAAGAACAAAGGTAGCCTACATTTAATAAAAGTAGAATATGTATTTATTTTAAATAAAAAAATTGGGTTTTTGTTACTATTGTTCTTTGATGGTTTCTGTATATAATCTGCTCACTATAATAATTTCATCCTACTAAAATAAATGATGTGAAGTTGATATTTTAGTCACTGGCTTCACTGATGTATAAACAGTATTGAACGATTTTAGAGAAAGATTACCTGTCTGAACTTGAACACGTATGTCTACACATCAGAAATTGTTGCTTGGTTGGCTCGATTGATTTATTTTCAGGCGTTCATCGAGGCCAGCTCTGTATTGGCCCAAGTTGAGGTAACAGTTGATCGGTGAAATATTTGGACCATACAAAACTTTGTGAAGTTTTTGTCTGCGCATTACTAGAGAAATAAAATTAACCCATAGTTTCTCTACATTTTGCAGAAACTATGGGTTAATGCTAGATAGCTCGATCGATTTATTTCAGACATTCATCGAGGCCAGCTCTGTATTGGCCCAAGTTGAGAGAAACAGTTGTCGGTGAAATGTTTGGACCATACAAATCTTTGGGAAGTTTTGTCGGCACATTTCTAGAGAAAGTAAAATTAACCCATAATTTCTTCAGAGGCTCTGATGAAGGAACTAAAGAACTACGTTTGTGTTCATTTGTACATCCGAACACTGATCAATTGCCATGCTTCACTCGTTTGGAAGCCATGATATCTCTCAAGGGAAAACTCAAATTGCGCTCGCACGTCCGTACTTCCTATCTAATTTTCTCATGGGCGAGTCAAATTCTCTGGGCGGGCAAAGCTACCTTTCCTTCGTATGATGTCATTCAGGTGACATTCAAGATCAGCCCGTCTGAGCTTTCATTTTCTCAAAGGTAGAGAAAGTTTACTACTGATTGAAATTTCTATCCACTGGCCCAGACAGCAAACTGACAATGAATCAACGTGGAAATGACGTCTCTCATAGACATCGAAACAACGTTGATCTGGCATTGTTTTGCTCATCCAATTAAGCGTTGAACCAGACGTCAGATGCGGCATTCTTCAAAGCTAAATGAAAATCAAAAATTGGTTTGCTTTCATAACGTTAAAGCAACAGTCAATTTCAGAGTTGATTTTCCGTTAGTTTTGAAAGAATGACGCATCTGACGATTTGGTTAACATTAATTGAATGAGCAAAACAATGTCATATCACAATTGTTTGAAATGTGCATGTTTGCACGTTGATTTCAATGTCAGTTTGCTATCTGGGGGGGGACCATATACAGGCTACGGGAACATACATACTAATGTTAAAAAACCTCAGAATGTGAAAATTTCATTTCAGGGGACCTTTAAATTAAAGTTAATTTTATCTGCATCTGAACTAAAGCTCAGTGCTTTTTGTCAACTGTGCATTTCCTAGACATAAACATGTACTATATATATATGTATATATATATAAAATTACATATTAGTAATGAAACAAGTATTTTTTTTATTAAATTGCCTTTGTTTACCCCCCTTTGTGCATTCCAGAACCTGTCACCCCTACAAACGACTACAAGAAATCCTTTAATGACAAAATCCCACATGCTTCAGCATACTTGCAGCACAATACATAAACCTTTTATAACTCTCAGTCGATGGCAAGCTTTTCTATACAAATTGAATTTCGAGCTGATAATAAAAACTATCAATGAAAACAAACGAAGCGTTTTCTGTGCCTGTTCAGCCACTGTAACGTTAAGACCATCTATCAGAAAAGCAATTGACACTTTTATTGCAGGAATGGTGGAATGGAGAGCACATGACGAGGAAGCCGTCTGCAATGACCCAGGCATCACCGATTCACAGCATCGTCACAGATTTTAATAAACAGCTTTCTGGCCTTTGGATTCGGAACATTTCACATTTTTGTTGGGTAACCTCACATTACACAGTCTGTGCTCATTTTGGTTACGAGCACCATTATTATAACAGCACGGTGATTATTTTTAGATGTAAGGCTCCAATTATGTTTTATTTCTTGATTTTGGCACAGTAATACATTTTTTTTAAATGTTCATTAATAATTGTCACATGGACTGCAATGTAAAATGTCACCCTTTGTTATATCAACTGATGGAGTTAATGTTGTTTTGCATTCCCTTACTAAAACACAAAGCACCCACATACTGGATATAATTGGATGTAAATATGAAGTTAATTTCATAAACATGCACAGAAATGGTCATGAATTATGTTCCAAAAACACGCTGACTTGTGTTCGATACGGACCAATGTGCTGTTTTCCTTTGTATCAATCAACCAGGAATGCAATGATAAAAATACGCCAAAATTAAAAGAAATTATAATGGCATAAAACAGAAAGCATCTTAGATCAATGCAACAAAAAGGAGAGAAAGTAGCACAGGCGCTCGAATGCGCGTTACAATGTAACGCTGAACAACAAAAGATCTTTATTGCGTCATAATCGCTGTTACATTGTTGCACATGGATGCGTCTGATTTTTTGATTGCGCTTCGTGTTTCCTCATAACAGCGTTTATGATTTGATCTCTTGTGTGTTTAAAGGCCCCAAACTCCTCCAGACACCATTTTGAGTGTCTCTGTGTCTCAGCTCTATGGAATGTCCAAATGCATGACAAGGGAATGAACAAAGTCGGCATGAAAAAATCCATCTCATTCATGGATCCGTCCGGAAAACGGCGTTAACCGATATTCTAAACTCGAATAAGCGAGTGCATTTGTTTTTCTCTTCAATCGCCATCAGACAGGATTAGAAAGAGCCTCACCATCACTGACACACACTGGCAGGGGAAAGCATTGCTGCTGTTTGATGGTGGTGAAGCTCTCTAATGGTGGTTGGATGGTGTTTCTGGACTTTGAAAATCACTACAACTTACTACTACATCAAACTACATAAAATGTTTCTTACCGGTATGCGAGAGTTGAAATAGGTCTCCTTGATCCAGTCTGTGATCCCGGTTTAGAACGATCTTCTGGGTTGCTGAGGGTCAGTCTATTCTCCGCGAGTGTGAAGGTTTCCTCCTCCGGTTGATTTTTCAGGCTGTATGGAAGCACATAAAGCGATGGGGGATGGGGGATGCCAGAAGAGAAGAGAGGAAGGGAGGGGGATAGAAAGAGAGCGACAGAGAGAGAGAGAGGGGGGGGCAGCTACATGGAAACACAAGGGGAGGACCTCTGTGCCTGACGCACGACTGAACGCACCAGTCACTCAATGCACCATCCATTCGCCATATGCACAAGCAAAAATCATCCAACATGGCCAAATACGAATGCATGCGTGTGCATGGAAATAAACCATACTAAATTATGCTCTAACAATCCATATGCATAAACATTCATACATGTAGGCCTATGTGTGTAAAAACAGCCTAAGTGAAAAATGCGCCAATTTATGTACGCACTCCTCCACATGTACGCACTTTTTTTTTGTTTAGTGTTGGTGTATTTTAAGCTGGAAATGTAGGCCTTTTGTTGCAAAAAAAACATTAATATTATATAAATGTTTCTATATTTCATTAGCAACATCAACAATGATAGTAATAAAAATAAATATTTGTATCAATCAAATATAAGCATAATTTAGTATTGCCCGTATTTCCATGTATTGTATTGATCATATATAGAAATATATAATAAATATTCTTAAAAAAACGTGAGTTGATTGAGACGAAAATGTATTTGTAATGTATTTTCGCAGGCAGCCTATTAAACAAATAATGCAAAAATACCAATTCTATACTTTACAATCTTATAGTTGTTATTTTTCCCCTTAAATTATGCATAATATAAATGATATAGCCTAAAGATAATTATAAAAATATAAAAATAAAAACAACAAACAATAATATAATATATAATATAATATAATACAATATAATCTCGCGCCCTCTAATGAACCTCTAAATTGGGTAGGCCTACTAGAGAAAGGGAAGAAATTTGCTTTTACAGGCTACTCATGCAATTGAAAAAGGAAATATGTAAACTGGTCTCATAATTCTACAAGTGGGGCAATTAATGAAACTTATGATCATTCTGAAAGGCCAATTTCCCAGTGAACCGGATAAAGAGAATTCAGCTCGGTTAGCTGTGAAAGAACAACAATGCCACCTTGTGTTTCGAACATGATATAGCTAAGATCACGTTTTATCTGTATGTATCGCTTTTTCTTTTGTGTTCTTGAAAGATTATTTGAAACGTATATCCAATGTATATTACATAAATTCCCTTACAAAAGGTAAGTTTAATACTGAATAATAGTAGCCTATTATGTGACATGGTCTAGGTTGGCCCTATGGCATGCCTAATTATGTACAGTAGTACAGCGCTACATAACATACACAGTACAGTAGGCTGCTGCAAAGAGCACAATGTTATTTTCATCTTGGTTTAAACATAATACAATACCGTAATAATGCTATTTCATGATAATTTTTATTTTTTTTTATTTAATGGTACATGTTTTAACAGCATACAGACGAACGTCAGAGAAAAGAGTGTCAGCAGAGCTAGAGTAGAGTTATGAGATAATATGCTCAACAGCACCCTCCACTGTCAGTGAACAGAGTGACATACAGTCTAATGAATTTACTGTCTTGAATGAATATCTCACAAATATAGGACAATTGGATTAGAGTCTCTTACTTACAACAATGCTTTCAAAGCAGATCGAGGCTACAAATAACAGAACGGTTACTGAAATGTAACCTCGGTTCTCTCTAGATGAGGGAACGAGTTTTGCGTAAGCTAGCTTACGCTACGGGAAAGATTCTTCTTTGCCGAACAATTGAAGCCAAAAATTTTTATAATTTGGTAATCATTGTCAACGCACTTCTCAGGTGCAGGACCTACAGCGGGCTGAACTAGCAGGCTCATTGGTTCGTTCCTGGGAAGTGCACAAACCAATCGGAGAGCGCGCTGAACCCGCGCCCAATGAGCGGACGGGACGCTCGCTGCATCACTGCCAAAGCCCGCCGAAGGGGCGTGGCTTGAGTGTATAAAAGCACTCTCCGTGGTTTGGAACAACGATTTATAGTGATGAAGCGAATCGCTGTTAGAGCGGGCACGGCCGGGAACGCAATACTCGTTCCTCATCTAGAGAGTAACCGAGGTTACGTTTAGGTAACCGATTCGTACTCTCTTACGAGAGGTTCTCTCGTATTGCGTAAGCTAGCTTACGCTACGGGAACCCCTGGTCAACGCCGTGCCCGGTCAGTCACCACAAGCATCCCCGGAGGGTGGAGGGAGCAATAGTGGAGAAACAATAATAAAGGGCAGAAGCCGTTTATATGAGAATATGAGGCCTAAGAGGCGGCCGGCATAGCGGGCCATAGTATAGGAAGTTTCCATAGAATGGAGGGGGAAGATCAAGGGGCTAGCCGGTTGAAGGATTCCCCATAAAGCGTGGCTAGACGCTGCGGCGGGTTAGACCGCTAGTAATTTAGCCTGTAAGGCCGGTACTTCCAAGTTATAAAATCTGATAAAGGTGGACGGGGAAGCCCAGCCCGCGGCCACACAGATATCATGAATAGAAATACCACAGGACCAAGCCCACGAGGAGGCCATGCCTCGAGTGGGAGTGAGCCCTGACGCCGAGCGGGCAAGGCAGATTTTTAGCCGCATAGGCGGAGGCGATAGCGTCTACTATCCATCTGGATAGTGTTTGTTTAGAAGCGGCCAAGCCTTTTGTGCGTCCCCCAAACGCCACAAACAGCTGCTCAGAACGTCTGAACGTGGCAGCGCGTGTAATGTACGCTTCTCAGCGCCCGGACCGGGCAGAGGAGGTTGGCATTGGGCTCGCTATCAGAGGTGGGCAGAGCCGATAAGGATATCACCTGTGCTCTAAATGGGGTGCCAATCGCCTTAGGCACATATCCGTGTCTGGGTTTGAGAATGACGACGGAGTCGTTAGGGCCAAACTCGAGACACGACGCGTTCGAAGAGAGCGCGTGAATGTCGCCCACCGTTTAACTGAGGCAAGAGCGATCAGAAAAACGGCTTTTAGGGAGAGATATTTGAGGTCAATAGACTCGAGCGGTTCGAAGGGGGGGCTTTCAAGGCCTCGAGGACTATTGAAAGGTCCCAAACCGGCACCGAGGGGGGCGAGGGGTTCATCCTCCTGGCTCCCCTGAGGAAGCGGATAACCAGCTCGTCTTTGCCAATAGACTGGGCGCGTCGGGGACCAACGAAGGCCGCGACGGCTGCCACATAAACCTTCAGGGTGGATGGGGTTCTGCCCTTGTCCAGCATATCTTGAAGGAAGGAAAGCAAAGAAGAGACCTCACACTTAAGGGGGTCCAAATTCTTTTCGGTGCACCATTTTGAAAATACAGACCATTTAGCCGCATAGAGCTTTCTGGTAGATGCCGCTCTAGCGTGTTTGATCGTATTCAAGACTCCCTCTGGCAAATCAACGTGTAATCGTTGGTCACCCATGCATGAAGCGCCCAGCGCTGCGGGTGGGGATGCCAGATTGTGCCGCGGGCTTGAGAGAGGAGATCTGCTCTGACCGGGATGGGCCACGGGGCTGTCTGAGACAGCTGTGTGAGCTCCGGGTACCAAATCTGATTCTCCCAACGCGGGGCTATGAGGAGCACCGGGTGGCGAAATTCCCTGATTCTCTGAATGACCTGCGGTAGCAGGGAGATGGGAGGGAAGGCATAGAGCGGGCGGTATGGCCATTCTAGCGCTAACGCGTCCTCGTTCTTCGAGAAGAATATCGGACAGTGCGAGTTCTCTTCTGTCGCAAAGAGATCTATCTCCGCTCTGCCAAAGAGGCGCCACAGTGATTGGACTGTAAGAGGATTCAGGGACCATTCTCCTGGAGAGAGAAGGTTCCTGGATAGAATGTCTGGACCGTCGTTCAGGTGTCCCGGGACATGCGTCGCTCTGAGCGAGAGCAGATGACTCTGGGACCAAACTAGAATGCGGCGTGTCAGCAGGAAGAGATTCCCTGGATCTGACCCCGCCCTGACGGTTGATGTAGGATACCACTGTCATGTTGTCTGAACGAATCAGGACGTGGTGACCCTGGATGCGCGGGAGGAACTGCAACAGTGCATACTCGACCGCGAGCATCTCGAGACAGTTTATGTGAAATGGGGTCTCCCGATCCGACCATCGGCCAGAGGCCGGTGAGCCCTCGCAGACCGCACCCCAGCCTGTGTTGGATGCGTCTGTCGAGATTACCTTCCGGTGAGAGAAGGTCCCCATCGTGACGCCCCGTTGAAACCAATCGGTCACCGTCCAAGGCTGTAGTGCAGAAATGCATGCCTGAGTGACTCTGATTAGCTGGCGGCCCGTGGTCCACTCGCGCGGGGTACACGGGTCTTTAGCCAGAATTGGAGGGGGCGCATATGTAAAAGACCTAGCTGTAGCGCGGCTGCAGCTGAGGCCATGTGACCCAGCATTCTCTGAAAGGTTTTCACCGGAACGCGGGTATTCATCTGGAACGAAGCGGCTAAACGCTGCAAGCGGCGTGTGCGCTGAGCGGATAAGCGTGCTTTCATAGTGGTAGAGTCCAGGTCTATCCCCAGAAAAGAGATAGTTTGACTGGGCTGGAGAACGCTCTTTGTCCAGTTGACAGAGAGGCCCAGCGCTTCCAGATGAGCGAGAAGAGCTGTACGGTGCGACAGAAGCTCTGTTTTGGAACGTGCTAGTATCAGCCAATCGTCCAAATAATTCAAAATGCGCATCCCTGGGTTCCAAGGCGAGCGCCCGTCCATACATTTCGTGAACGTGCGTGGCGCTAGGGAAAGGCCGAACGGGAGAACGGCGTATCGATAAACCTGGCCCTCGAAGGCGAAGCGTAAAAACTGCCTGTGACGAGGGTGTATTTGAATCTGAAAATAAGCGTCTTTCAGATCTAGGGAGATGAACCAATCCCCCTGGCGCACATGTGCGAGGAGTTTCCTGACCGTCAGCATTCTGAATGATCTCGTCATGAGAGCTTTGTTCAGAAATCTGAGGTCTAGAATCGGCCTGAGGCCGCCGTCTTTCTTGGGGACCAGAAAATAACGGCCGTAAAACCCCGGCTCGGTTATGGGTGGAGGGACTCTCTCTATCGCGCCTTTTGTTAACAGTTTCGATATTTCTGTGCGGAGCGTGCTCGCGGCAGCTGGGCTGACCACAGAAAGGGGCCGGGCGCGGAACGCGCGGGCGCGGCGAAACTGTAACTGGTAGCCGTCTTTTATAATGCTTAGTACCCACGGGGATATGCCGGGAATGGCTTCCCACGCTTTGAAGCATATTGCTAGAGGCTGAATGGCCGTGCTGTCCCGGTTGCTGCATGTAACGGGCTGGACACTGTGTGTGTGCTCGTGTAAACTGTGTGTGGCAACGGGATTTGCACTCAGAGAGGAGCTTATGGGCCGTGATACAGAGCGAGCAGAGGGGGGACACGCGCTGCTTGAGGGCGTGCTTATGCTTTCTGTACTCGAGCGGACGGAGGCCGCTGAGTGGGAGTGAACTCTGTGGGGGACACGGGAGAAAGTGTGAGTGAACACGTGCTTGTGGTCACATTTTTTACACTTGAGGCTTTTATGCTCTTTATGTGAACTCTCTGGGTAGCCGTGAAAACGGCTGTTTGTCGCTCGCAAGTGGGTCGAGTCACCGGCTCGTCTCGGCGAGATCCGCTGCTGCAGTCGCGGCGAAGGTTCGGGGACCAAACAGAGGGCTAGAGTCCCGTCGGCGGACCGGCCCCGGCGGAAAGAAGCCGCCTTTTCCCCAGAAGTGCTAGGCGGACTTCTGCTGATCAGGCTTCAGCGTGACCTTGGGGCGGGGCGCTTGGGAGCCTGTCTGCGTTGGCTGTCGGAGCGAGAGCGAGGGCGAGGGCGGCCGCTCTGCCTGTGCTGGATGGGCCTGAGCTTGCTGCGGGCGGCGTCGTTGAGGCGTTCTGGCAGGGGGCTCACGAGAGCGGCCTGCAGAAGTGTCAGACCGCGGCGAGGCAGGGAGAAGCAGAATTCATGGCCTGGGTGGCTTTCTGGACCTCGGAAAAGGCCCAGACGCTTCGACGGCGAGAGTCACGGAGGCGCATTGGGTCCTCTTCGATGCCGGAGCGGGTCCCCGCGAGCATGACGACCGAAGAGCCCAGTGAGGAGACCGTTCGTCGCTTGTTAGAAGCGTGCAACGAAGGCGACTCTTTCTCTTCCTCAGAGTCGAGGGACGCTGCAGAGCGGCCACTCGGCGGCAATGGGGGTCCAGCTCGGGTGGAGAGAGAGAGTGGTCGGGGGGCGGCGGCTGCGGCCCACACACAGCCATCGCAGGTTCCGGCGGCCTTGAGAGCGGCGCTTCTTCTTCCGCGGAGAAGTCAGAGGCGGCGCGGCTTGGGCGGATTTAACGGTGAGGAGTCTTGCCCGCAGGGAAGACATTGTCAGCGCCTCGCAGAGAGAGCATCCTCCATCGGCGAGGGCGAGTTCCGCATGTTCAAGCCCGAGACAGAGAGGGCAGATGAGGTGGCGGTCTCCGTCTTCGAGCGGTGCGCTGCATGAGCCGCAGGAAATGCGAGACATCTTTAAAGACGCTCACGCTCTTTTGTGATGGAGCAAGTGGAAGTCGTCGGACGGCGCTGAGCTCGCTGAGGCGGCTGAAGGTGGCAGGGGCCGGCTTCTTCAGGCTTCTTGCTTGCTAGAAGGTGCCTTGTCACGACGACGGCTTCAGTCTTGCAACGGCAGGCGATTAGATCGCTGAATCAAAATGAATCGTTGTTCCAAACCACGGAGAGTGCTTATATACACTCAAGCCACGCCCCTTTCGGCGGGCTTTGACGTAATAAGCGAGCGTCGTCCGCTCATTGGGCGCGGGTTCAGCGCCGCTCTCCGATTGGTTTGTAGCACTTCCCAGGAACGAACCAATGAGCCTGCTAGTTAGCCCGCTCTAGGTCCTGCACCTGAGAAGTGCGTTGACAATGATTACAAATTATAAACATTTTTGGCTTCAATTGTTTGGCAAAGAAGAATCTTTCCCGTAGCGTAAGCTAGCTTACGCAATACGAGAGAACCTCTCGTAAGAGAACTGTTTCACCATTTCCTACAATATCATATATTCTCAATATCTGTATATCAATATCTGTATATCACCACAGAATATCAATAACTGTGGTAGCCTATGGTACATGTCCATAATACCATACTATTTTATATCATAATAAGGCAAAGTAGTTAAAGCTCTCAGGAGAGGAAACTAAACACATTGTAGGCCTATCAAACCTACAAGGTTCAAATTAAAGACAAACTACAATATCACCTTTAAAGGTTAAGGGTTCTGCAATTCTGCAAATGATACTTATATATTATTTTAAGTAAGAATTATTTTTGTATGTTCTATTATACAAAAAGTATTTTCTATTATATTAAGCGTCTCTTATCTTTTAGACAGCTGTTTGCTTCTTAAATGTACCAAATTCTTCCATTATTTATCATCTATAAGTGTGTCAATCCCTGTGTTGTGCCTGTTTGGTATAGACTTTTATGTTGAATGGTTTTTATGTTCCTATTGTTTCTATGTTCATTCCTGTGTCTTGTTTCTGTGGCCATGTTTGTAGTTTTCCATGTTGATTTGTCTTCCCAGGTTTGTCTTGTTACTTGTTATTAAGCTTGTTTGCCCCTGTGTATAAATAGCCTGTGTTTCACTTGTTTTCTGTCAGTTGTCATGCCATGCTTGTTAAAATGCTCTGATACCAACAACTGATACTATGCAGCGTGTGCACAGTGTTTGTGTCCAGCAGATAGTGATGGCAAAATGAGGCTTCCAGTACCAGTGAGACCTCGCAGCCCATTGCTTCCATAGACAGGTTCATGACTCAAAGCTTCATTCAGCATTGCTCACTAGTGACACCTAGCTACTGTACAAAAAAATAGCAGACTGATTAACTCTGAACCAAATGACCTGACCAGACATATGATGTCTGTGTATATCATGGTGGAGGTAAACTGCACAGAATAGTCTGTGGTGGGAAAAGTTAAGAATTGTTACTGGGGGTTTTGTGCAGTTTAGAACTAGTTTAGTGCAGTGTTGTGCTTATGGGACTGGGGATATACAGTTGAGGAGCAATCTGCAACACTGCAGTTAGGAGTGGGTGAAGGAAGGATTACAATAGATTTTTATTGAGAAAAAAATGTTGGGGTTTAGACGATTTTTTGGACAAAACTTCTCCAGCCTTGTAAAAGATCCTTTCACAAGGAACAGAGGATGCAGGGGAAAATAAAATGCCAGTGCCAGTATAAATGAGGATACTGATGCTTCTGTTGAGCCCAGACGGGGGAGGTCCAGATCCAAAAATCCAAAGTAATCCAAATAATGTTATCTAATTAATATAACAAGACTATAATATAGGCTGCTACTATAATTATTAAAGGGATACTTCAGGATTTAGCATTAAGCTTTGTATTAGTACCTGTAGTATTTTTGAATTACCATGCTTTCCACCCTCATATCCCCCTAAAACAAGAGATTTATGTATTTTTTGTACCGTATTTTTGTGACGTATGCAGAGCGGCGGCCGGCGGAGAAACATCTCTGAGTGTTGTTCTTTGCTCGGTTTTTAACAAAAAGGAAACGTTCAAATCGCTTAAAACAGATGCGATAGCTGATTCGAACGAGTGATGTTCGACGGGAGAATCCATCTTTGTAATGTAGGCTACAAAATCTGCTTCAAAATCCCAGCGCTGCCTTCATCGTGTAAAGCCCACCCAACGTTTCTGATTGGTGCTGCGATTCGATGGATTGGAAATGGGTTTGAATGAGCTCTTTGCCAGACCAACTTTCAGAGCAAATCTAAATTTGCCAGAAGTTGTCTGGGTTTTCCCAGGCTACTCAAGATGACGCCTCAAAATCGTCGTTTTGCATCATCAGAGGATTTTTTGTCCGAAGGCCAAAAAATGACTATACTCAGTAGTAAGGACTGTTCTGCATGTTTTCAACCTGCCCATAGAGGGTGGGATCTCACTCACAGAATGTACACATTGTGTCAGCCATCTTTTTTTTGGAAGCTAAGTTCTGTGGAGAAAGCTGAGTAGTAGGGGTTACCATCCTCTTTTTCCCGGACATGTCCGGCCGCGAGATCGTATAAAATGTCAGGGGATTCAGCTTTTGCTTTCTGCAGTCGACATTCATTGTTTACATGCACACCTTTTGTTTCAACTGAATTCATTCTGATTGTTGAATCTGAATGTAGCGTTTACATGAACACTAGACAAGTGATCGGTTGATGTGCGTTTTAACATCCTAAGAAAATCCCCGAAACATTCCACTCGTTCATTTTTCATCCTCCTCTGTGAGATACAAGACCTTTGCTTCTCACAGGTGTCGCTCATTGATAATCACGCCACCTGCCTCGCGACGTTGTCCTGTGGCCCTAGCCTCGATCCTTCTCGCCACAGTAGATATAATGAATGGCGACTGTAGAACACAAAAGCCTAATCCCGGACATTTTGGGCGATCTCGAAACACATTTCCGGGCAGACTTATCACGGAGACTCACTAGTGGCCTAGACTTGTTGTTTAACTACTGCGCTCTGTTACCGGTAAGTGTGGCCTCCTTGGGCAGCGAAGCAAGTGCATTCTGGGAGTTGTTGTCTTGCATCCACATAAGCGATGATAGTGATTTTAATTGACCAAAGCTAGCAAAGGCTTTCTGGGTTGCAGCATAAATACCTGTAATATATTAATTATCATTGCCAAATTTCAGGATTTTTATGGATTTTAGACAGTAATATTAATCTGTAATTTAAAGCATTTTACATTTTATTTATATACAATCTATCTATTTACATTTGCATCATAATCTTCTTTGTCTGTCTGTCTGTCTGTCTGTCTGTCTGTCTGTCTGTCTGTCTGTTGTCTGTCTGTCTGTCTGTCTGTCTGTCTATCTATCTATCTATCAGCATCATCTTTCTATCTTTTAAAAATCATTAAACATTCAAATGTATGCATTACATTTTAAAAGATTCGAGTATTATAATAAGCTAATACAGATTTTTCGTTATCAAAGTTTATAGTTGTAACAAAAACACTCCTTACCTTCTGCATTTTATAATAATTTCTATTTCCTTAGTCGAGCGATTACTCTCATCTAACCGCTGAAAATACGTAGGAAGGGGCACACTGTTTCGTGTGACATTATCATTTTTATATGGCTTAATTTGTGAATTCGTAATTGACGCATTTCACCATCAGTGTGCAATGCGCGTGACGTCTATGTTCGTCAATAAATAAACTGCACATGTCTTGCGGAAGAACACTGTAGTCGGAGCAACTTCTCTCCATTAATGTTTATGGCGAGTCACGCAGGCACTGGGCAACTGCGCATCCGAGAACCCGGGATAAAATAGTCCGAATATAAACACTTATTATAGGCGTAAGTTACGGACTGCAGCAGCTGATACAACTGCGTTCTGTTGCGCAAGCGTCCACTCGCACATATGCGACCACATAAAATTTTAACTCGCGCATTCTCAAAAAATGGTTGCACATGCAACCAATTTGGTCGCAGTCTGGAACCCTGAATATACAGCCCTAACACATATGTCACAATAATGCCAATGAGAGTTATCAAACTCTCTGACTCTCTGACACTACTACAACTGCCTCTACTCTTGACAGCACCCAGAAGGTGGTGCAAGTTTCAAAATTCCTCTATCCAGAAGCGACACTCAGACTAAACCGATGACGTTTTCACACAAACCGAGGCCTCATTTGTCATTAGTCACGTGATTTTCACGTTAACAATGCAAGCCTCGAATCGCGGCTTCATCTGGCATGCCCATTTGTTCTCGAACACAAGCTCTGAAGCCTCGATTAAAATGTCACATCACTACCAATAGTGATGGGCAAATGAAGCCTCATAAAGCACTGAAGACTTCCCCTGTTCTGGGAAAAGATTCAAAGCATCAAGTGTGTTGAAAACAGAGCCATCTTGTGGCAGGTAATTGATAGCAGCCTTAAACCAGAGTGTGCAGCGCCATTGTTTTATCTATTAAAGGCAGGGTAGGTGAGTTTGAGAAACTAGCAGAAAACTGAGATCCAACAGAGAAACTCCCACCCCCTCCCTTCTGGGCTCCTTCCAAAAGTCATACCTCATGAGTTAAACATACAGTTGTTCAACCCTTGTTAAAGAAACCCTAGTCCTAGACTTGAGCTCTCTAATTATCGGCCTATCTCTAAGCTCCCTTTGTTTTCCAAAATTATGGAGAAAGTTGTTTATCTGCAGCTGAGCACATTTTTGAATGACAATTGTATAACTAACATTTTCCAGTCTGGGTTTAAGTCAGCTGTAGGGAATCTGGGATAATTCTATTAGCTCAGATACCAGGAATATAATTGTATATATTATATAAAACACCTGGCTGTATGTGTGTGTGTGTGTGTGTGTGTTGTACACAATAGCCGTTTCTCAATATGCGTACTTGTCTGTACTTGTGTTCTTGTGGACTTGTGAAACGTCATCAGTAGCTGCCCAAGTACCGTTCCAATTCAAAGTTCACATCTAGCCAAGTCCACTTCAAATCCCCGGATGTGTTCTTGATCCGCCCCGTTTACCGAGGATGCATCGAGAGGTGACTTGTGTGGACTTGAGACAGCCAGGTAACCCAGAATGCACCTCGCACCAACCCGCAAGCGTCAATAGGAGAGAGGAGAAAATCCGTGAAATATCAAAATACTACTGTTATTGAGTCATGAAATGTAATTTTAAGAGTGTTTCAGGCGAGAATGTGGTTGTTTAAATTTCAAATCTGTAGATTATTTATAAAGAAAGCACCTATCTGAAAAATGCATCTGACGTTTTCGGAGTTCTGACATCCAAGCCTTCAGCGGACACTCAGCGAGATCAACCCCGACTGGAACAGCTTATCCTCGGCTAGTGCTTCTGACGTTTGCCGCTGGCTCTGATATCTCTAGTCTAGTGGATAAACTTGACGTATAATTCGTCTTGTGTATAAGTCTATCTGGTCTCACTAAACTATAGTACCATGGCAAAAAAAAAAAATAGTTTTTGAGGTTTCATAACTTTATGGCTCTTTACATTTTTTATATTATCGTCAAATATGAACAATAAAATAAAATGCCATAACCCTGTCTCTGTTTGATAAATGTCAATAAAAATCAATGTTTCATATTTTTAAAATGAAAACAAAAAGATCATGTTCATTTTGTTATAAATATATGCAGTGAAGAGAATCACGTTCCTTTAAGGAATCACATGGCCATTAGGCTAATATGTTGATTTTTTTAATGAAAAGAGGCAGAGTGGTGTTGTATACATATTTTGTTTTATTGTTGACGAAAAGAGGCAGAGTTGTAGCAAATTTCGTTTTATTGTTACCTGAAATATATATAAAGAGATAACAGGAGTAGCCAGAGCATGCTGAGTGACGCGATCAAGTACGCTCTGTTCCATTTGCAGAAGAACCGGACTTGCGTCCTCGCATCCTCGGGAGTTCGTTCTCCTGAGTCGAACTTGGCAAGTCTGAACTACCAAGGACGCAAGTCAGAAGTTTGCGTACTTGGTATTGAGAAACGGCTAATGTTCCTTCTTGCCGGAAAGGGGGAAGGCTTTGTTTTAACTCACGTTCACGTTCATGTCAATGAATGCCATTAGGAACAATCCTACTGGCGTTCGCTGGTTGAATTACTAGCTGCGAGTCAAAGGTTTTAAGCTTTTCAACTGTAGATATGAATGAATACCAACTGACAGAGTCCAGATACCTTACACAGCCCACAGCACTGAGAAAGCTCTGCTGATGACTTTCAATAACATTCTTTTGGCTTCAGACTCTGTTGATATTGTTGCTCTGCTGCTATTGGACCTTACCGGCTGCGTTCGACACAGTTGAACACCACATTTTATTGTCTCGGCTGGAGAACTGTGTTGGAATAAAGTGGTTGGCCTTAGCCTGGAGTATGTCCTATTTGGAAGGCAGAAGTTTTTCAGTTTCGTACTCTGGGATCGTACTCTGGGTTCGGGCAGAATTCCGAGCTCGGAGCCCTCCCTCCGGACAGCATGCCAAATACGCATTGAATCTTACTCACGCAAAATTATATGTAAGTGTGAACTCGTGAAATATTAATCAAATTTCTGTATCTGAAAAATACTCTTAGACTTAGGCCTAACTGAAAATCCCCCCAAAACACTCTTTATTTAATTTGTAGTCTTTATTTGTTCTATTGTGTTTATTGTGCTATTTGTACTTCTAGACTATGCACTTTTGTTGAGTGGTTCCTCCTTCCACTGTGGGGAAGTAGAAGTAGCATCCTCTTCACCTAAATATTTTTTGGGAGGGGGCAGGACACACCAAGATCCAGTGGCCACGGAGCTTGGCCCACCATGGTCACCGGCATGTCTAGTTATAATGGTCACTTGTCCCATGCTCACTGTACCTTTCTGTCTGGTTGTCACCGCATTAGAGCCTTTCTACAACATGGCTGCCACATCAGAGCCTATCAACAACAAGGCCGCCGCACTAGAACCTGCCCACAACATGGCCGCCACACCAGAGCCTTCAGTCAACATGGCTGCCGCGGCAGAGCCTCATGCCAGAGTCTCCAGCCATCATTGACACCACGCTAGAGTTGTCAGCCGTCAAGGACGCAACATCAAAGAGCCTGCTCCAGCCCATGAGTCCACTCTAGAACCCATTTCTTTGACCAGTGAACTTCCTGTCTGTCCTGACACGACTACGGAGGTTGCCCCTTAGTTACCTGTCTGCCCTGATATGACCACAGAGGTCGTCCCTGAGTTTCCAGTCTGCCCTGAAGTCACCATGGAGATCGTCCCTGAGTTTTCAGTCCGTCTCGACATGACCAAAGAAGTAGACAATAAGTTCCTGAACTTCTTGTCAGCTTCGACACTACCACAGAGGTCATCCATTAACTTCCTGATTGCCCTGATATGACTTCAGAGGTCGCCCATGAACGCTCAGTCTGTCCTGTCACGACCACAGAGTTCCATCCCTGAGCATCCTGTCTGCCTAAATGTGAGCATAGAGGTCATCCCAGATTCTCCTGAGTGCCCAGAGTTTCCTGTCTACCCTGAGTTTCCTAACTGCCTAGATACGATCACTGAGGTTGACCTTGAACTTCCTGACTGTCTTCCAGAGTCACGGCCGAGATGCCATTTGCCCACTTTGGCATGAACATTTCCCCTTGATGTCATGTCTGCCCTGTTATGGCCATTACTGAACTCACTGCATGATCTGACACAGTAACAGAGTCAAACCCTAACCTATCTGTGCTTTTTGTTTCAGTTTATTTAGCAAAGCCTTGGTGGGTACTCCACCATGCATACTGAATATGCATGTGCACGCTATCAGCTTTCTCACAGGTTCGCGTTTTTAAAGTTTGTGTAGAGTTTTCTGTTAAAACGGTGTCGTGTTAGCGGCCCCTAAGTTAATAACTAATGATTGTTGCAATGGAAGTGAATCAATCAAAACTAACTTTAACTGGAAAATAACTTTATTCTAGAGCTTCCATAAAGCCAAAATAATATGTTACTTGCATTTCCTATTGTCACTGTATAGCTGCTTTGGAACAATCTACATTGTTAAAAGCGTTATATAAAGGTAGATGACTTGAGGTGGGTTTCAGTCCTGCCTGCCCTGCCATGGTGGTCTACTGCTACGCCTTGGTTGTCTTCAGCTTTACCTGATTCGAAGTTTCATCAGCTCATTTGAAGTGTTCTTCAGTCCCGTCTGCTCTGGCGTGGGGGTCTCCAGTTCCACCAGCTCCGCTGAAATGGTCTTCAGCTCCGTCTGCCCCACCATAGTGGTCATCGGCTCTGCCACTGGCTTGGCCCTGCTTCCCTCCACCTATTCCACCTTCACTACACCTCCCTCCTGGACTGTTTTGGACCATCTGAAAGCCGCTTCATTGAAGAAGGCTCTGTCACGATCCCGGTGTTGTGTGACTGTTTTGTATGGACTTTTATGTTTTTTACGTTCCTATTGTGTCATTCTTGTGTCTTGTTCCTGTGACCATGTTTGTAGGTTTGTAATTTTCCCTGTTGATTAGTCTTCCACCAGGTGTGTCTTGTTACTTGTTATCTTTTTTTTTATCTTATTTGCCCCTTTGTAACCATTGTTTCACTTTTTCTCTGTCAGTTGTTAGATGTAGATGATTACTGTTTATGCTTTCATTCCATGTTTCCTAGTTTATCTTTTGACCTGTTAAACTCTGATTGCATGTGGATCCTTTTCTCTGCCTGTCTCCTTTGCCTGCCTTAATGCCCAACTGAAACAAAGTGGAACCTCAACTCTTAAAAATGTTCTTAACTGTTGTTGGCACATTTTGTTTGCTTATTTAATTTTCTGCCTGTTAGTCTAAATTATAACATTACATACACTTTGACTCCTCTGCAAACGTCAATCTATGACTGAAAATACTCCATACTATGACACTGAATCACCACAAGAGGGAAATGAGGCTCTATTCTCACTGGGCTAGAACATCTGGCATTTAATAAGGTCAATGAAACTTTAATTTGATTAAATATGATCGTAATTCAGGGAAATAGGTTCCCAAACAGAATTATTTGAGATTTGACACCCTAATGTGTCAAATAAAAACAAAAGATTATTGAATCACAAGATACTATTTCAAACTACTTCACAATTCCATGTTGTTTCATACAAAAGATTATTGAATCACAAGATACTATTTCAAACTACTTCACAATTCCATGTTGTTTCATTCAATGTGTTATTTGCAATATTTGGTAACACTTTATTTTACAGTGTCCTTGTTACAGTATGTTACATGTATTTGGTGTAGTAATAACAATAAATGATACATTGCAACACTAAACTAAACCCTTTTCCAAACCCTACCATGTAGTAAGTACATGTAGTTAATTAATATTAGTCAGTATACGTAAATGTAAAATTATAGTGTAACAAAGACACATTACTTTGATTTCTTTTTGTCAAATGTTGTCTTTGCTTCCACAAAAACAGTATCAGTGATCAAATACTTGAATAAATTAATGCAAATACCACAGTAAACGGATTTCATTTGTGCCTCCCTACCATGGAGCTCCAAGCATTTCCAAAAACACTGTGGTATTTTACCAAATATCCAAAACCATGGTACTGAAATTGGTAAGCTGGTATGACCTGTTCAATATAATTAAAGGGATAGTTCAGCCAAAAATGAAAATTATGTGGCCGAACAATATATTTTAAAGATTGTCGGTAACCGAATAGTTTATATTTCCCATTGACTTCTAAAGAATTTTTTTCAGAAGTTAATGCGGCCCATCAGCTGTTTGGTTACCAATTTTCTTTTAAATATCTTCTTTTGTGTTCAGCAGAAGAAAGTAATTCCTACAGGTTTGGAATAACTAGAGGGTGAATACATTATGACAGAATATCCATTTTTGGGTGAACCATCCCTTTAAGATAAGTACTAATAAAGATATACGTGTTTATGTTTGAGTGGTTAATTCCACCTCTTCTCTCCCTGAAAACAGACAGAACTTGATTATCTTATATAAGTGTGCACCCCTGATGTTTTCTGATGTATACATAACAAGGTCTGATGAAGTCAGACATGACAAGGTGCCAAAACCCATCCTCACACATCATCCTAACACAAACAGCACTGAGCAGAACCATTTTTAACAGGTGAATGTATGCAACACAGGTGTGGATAGCAGAGGACACTGCAGTATGCTAATCAAAAGTGTTAATGCGTCAACCCTCATCTGAGGAGGCAAAGCGCAACCTCTGCACCACTGCTGCCTGTGACAAAAGTAATTAATGAAACAGCAAGATCAAAAGAACTAGTTGAAGCAGCCAGTGAACAATATAATTTTCATTCCTACTAATAAGACATGTTCCTCACAAAAGTGTCCAGAAATTAGTTAGACACAGTCTTTACAACTGACCCTCTGCACTTTCATTTTGCAAGTGACAAAATCAGATCGGTTTTCTTTCAAGTCTAATTTGGCTTAAACAAATGGAAAGATTTTCTTACTTAGTATTTTCACTCTTTTTTTATTTCAAATTAGCCTGACTTCGTCATACTCATTTTCTAATAAGAAAATGAGTCTGAACCCCTCCGTCTGGCTTTGATTATGAGGCGTGTTTTAACCGAACCAGGAAAAACAACAACTCCTCACTCAATTGGATAGTTGGCAAACCTACAACCAATCAGAGCAACGCAGTAAGTCAGCTACTTTGCATACAGTTGTCAAATACAGAACGTAGCCTAACTTTACTTATTTTAGAAGTTAAATAACGAGTGTTGCTTCTTTTACTTACTCCTTCATGAGTGCGACCAAAGGAGAAACCACAACGACTACAGGCTTTTCATTACGTCCCATCTTCTTAGCGACCGTCAGAGCCAGCTGATAAGTTACACTTTTCCCGAATCATGTGGGACGGCAAAAATACTCTTTCCAATCGACAAATACCTTGATTGCAGTTTTCTTTTTGTCTATTAAAATTAATGCGCTGTCGATTTATTTCACAACAGACGCGACAGCGGAATCTGTACATCTCAATTCTCCAGCTGCAGTCATCTCTGAGGGAAGACAGTTAGCGCTCTTTGATAACGTGATGATTACGTCCCTTCAGATCACCTGTCCATCATCGTATAAAGCCCGCCCTGGCAATTTGATTGGCCCGATGATTTCCGATCATAATTACTCCTCAATAGATTCGAGTCCAGACCGAACTTCCCGTCCAAAAAATGTTGTGGGCGGAGTTCGGGCTGGCAAATATTTACAAATTCTTAAATCGGCATGCATTTACTTGCAGAAGAAAACTTAATTAAGATATTTCTGTCACAATCTGTGTTTAGCATGGTAATGGATATGACAATGATATGTTTGGTGTAAGCAGAATAGATCTGCTACGCCGCTGCTGCTTTTATTGCTGCGGCTCCAGCAGAGCAAATATGGGACTTGCTACTACCAATACATACACAACACACTGCTGTGAGCAAGTAAGACATGCTGCTGCAGTAAAATGAATTACCCGTAGCGAGATCTATACACAAATCCGCCACAAACTCTATGGGCGCCGCCATCTTGCCTGCCGCCATTACTGCGGGCCTGCGAAGTGTGACGGTGACGGCCCTCTAATGATATTTCAATGAAAGCGGATCCTGCTTATGAAATAAAATTTCTGGTTTACATTGGGTAGATGATGTCAGGCAGTGGCCAAAACTTACAGATAAAGGTAATTTAATAAAGTTAATAAAGGTTAATGTAAATGCATCAGCCTAATGTAATGTAATGAAGACGTGTATTAATTTATGACAACAATAAAACCGAACACTGTCATAGATGTGTTGCTAATATGTTCACATGCCAAATATCACAATTAAATACTGCCCTACAAAGGCAAAGTGCAGTAACTACGCAAACAAAGAAACAGAGAAAAAGGCCTTTAAAATTTTTATACCAGCCAGTCAAACACATAGACTGTAAAAAAAAACATGTTATGGATAGATTATGTGGTAATGCATTCTCCGAAACGGGATATAATTTAACCCAGATATTTTTTTCACAAGACAGAACACCGTCATAAAGCCCATTACAAGTCTAATTTTTTGACCAAATGTGTAGTTACTGCGCTTTTGCCTTTGTAGGGAAGAATAGACTGCTACTGATCTAATCACTGACTACACCAGCAACACGACATTTGAGAATGATCACGACAGCGGTCATAATCCATCACAGCCCACACGTGCATCAGAGACCATACAAACTCAACATCCAGCCACGCAAGAAAACATTAAATATTACCGGGGTAATAAAATGCTGATGTGATTTGCTGCCCTAGAAACATTTCTGATTATTATTAATGTTTTCTTTTTAAAAAGTCAGGATTCGTTGATGAATAAAAGGTTCAAAGTAGATTTATCCGAAATAAAAAATCTTTGTAACATTATAAATGTCTGCATTCACTTTTTGATTACTTTAATGCGTCCTTGCTGAACAAAAGTAGGCTATTACTTTTTTTAATTTTTTTCAAATGTACCATATGTTACAAAAGCTTTTTATTTCAGATAAATGCTATTATTTTGAACATTTGTGTAATGTGACTTTTTTGTGTGATCTTAAAATCCGATTTACAATTAAATTGTACATAAATAGGTTAAGCAAAACAAATGTTTAAACTTTTGTTTAAAAAAAGAAAATTTTAAACGCATACTAACCTGAAATGACATATACTGTTTGATACAGTACAAATATTTTGAGTGTCTCTTATTTTCCAGTAAAGAACAACACTTGTCCCACATTTTCCTCTGAAGTTGGCAACCCTATTCACAACTTGCAGATAACTATTAGCCACAACCAGTTGTAGCAATAAAATACATGTTCTTACAGGTATTCAAGATTATTTTATTAATCATCTGGCATGCGATAAGCTTCAGAACCTAAATTACAGGCATTAATTGAAGGTCAGAATTACACGAGCTCTCGGATGGATTGGCCAGATACTGCATACCATCGCAGATGAGCTCATCACATTAAAAGGTGTCGTGAGGTTTTCACAGGCAGTGAATTCGTACCATAATGTGTCAGTAACAATACAGAGAAAATGATTAAAACAGCCAACCACACAACACGCTCTTCCCGGCATCACTGGACATATGTACAAAATAACTAAATAAAAACATCTAACATCTGCTATAGCCGCCTACGAGCAACAACACGCTACTTCCGCTGCGGCAAGGCCCGCAGTAATGGCGGCGCTGCTTTACTTCCGTGTTTCGCTGGATTTGTGTATACAGGTGGAGCTGGGGAACATGGATGATTTCTGAAAGCACACTGGAACTGCTCCAGCAAATTCTGACCAGGTATTTGAAAGTTGAGCAGCAAGCTCATTGGTTACTGATACAGCAGGAACTAATCAGCTGTGTTCTATAGAGAATAGTGTGAATGGCAAGCATATAACTTAGAAGCCTGAGCCATAGAGTTTCAAGGCAGAACTTTGTATTTAACTCTTCTTTTCTTAAAAAATCTTACTATTATGGATATTTTTATAATTGGAAAACAAGACAAAAACTCTAAGGGAGAAGTGACTTTTTTTGCTGTTAATTTCTTTCAACTTGTCGTATCACCATTCCACTGATTTTCCACCAGAGAATCAGTGAATATTCTAGTCATTCCAAATGTGACCTTGTGGACTTTGAGATCTTGGACCTTCCACCTTGTGGAAACTATATGAGAGATATAATAGAGAGCTGCAGGGATGATGGATTTTTGAAAGCTGGAATCAGCCTGGACAAAAAGCCATTATGATCCTTCCAAAATTGACTTCAGGACAAGGGACCCGGAGTGCAATACTCTAGAGCAGTTACATCTTTATATCTTAGACATCACATACTCATTCACACACTAGTCTTTTTAGGTAACCTGAAGTCAACAAAGTGAGTAAAACTTTATGAATAGGTCAACTTCTATTCTCTATAAACATCATGAAGGCATCCTGAGAAGTAGTCCAGCTCATTGTTGCGTCTCTACACGTCTGGTGTCAAACCCTCAGATATTGCAGAGTGTTTGATCTTATTTTGTTTGTAATTCTGCATAGAGTGAGAAAAAATCCTTTGTATTTCTTCTTTCTCCCCTTCCAGGTCCCACAGAGATACTGATGTGACTTTGAATGAAGAACCTGAGGGCTTAGCCGTTGATGTTGGTAGGCCTCAAGAGACGCTACAATCTCGTTTGACTTCTAAAAAGTCCTACAACAAGCCCGGAGAGCCTTGATTCTGTAGCAGTTCGAACACCGCTGAGTTAAAACGGGACACAGAGAGAGAGACAGACAGAGACAGAGCAACAGTCTTGAGAAGTACGTTTGGCAGGTACAAGGACGACACATGACAGCCATCAAGAGGACAAGAACACATTTCAGAGAGACTCTTGTCAGAAAATAGTTGAGTTGTTTCTTTGTTGTCAGAGCCGGTTCCAAATTGCACCATGGAGAGGTAACTCCGGTCAACGACTGTTTTGCCAAGGACAAGCAAACATTTAACATCTGAGTGTTTTACATCAAATGAAGTATCCGAATGCCTTGAGGCAAAAATTGCAAACAGCTGAAATAGTGAATGCTCGTTTTAGTGCATTATTACTGCATCTTTTATGATAGTGGTGTGTGTTTAACTCGATGAGATCCCTCCAAATGAAGGCGAACAGTGAATGTTGAGCAAGACATAAACCAGCAAGACATCTTTGGTCAACCATGGCACAAACCCTCTTTTGGCATTAAATTTACTAAAGGTAGTGAAATACTAGCACTGAGGAGGCACAGGCACTGTTATTTTTGCTGACCGTATTGCATATGCATGTTTAGGTAAATCTGTTCAGTAAATCTGGATCTCTGTTGGCTATGCAAACCAACAAAAACCAGGAGACTCATTCTGCAATGCTGACATCAATACTACATTAGCAACAGCAGCCATGTCAACTATTTTAAAGGGGGGGTTGACTACGATTTCACTTTTTTCATTTTAAATAGTGTGTAATGTTGCTGTTGGTGCATGAACAGTATCTGCGAAGTTGCAGCGCTTAAAGTTCAGTGTAAGCAGAGACATAGTCTTTTAAAAATCAGGAAAGATAATTGCCTACAAAAACGACTCGATTGGGACTACAGCTGTGTTATGGTACGTCACTAACCTACACATTTGCATCAACCCCTCCCTCCGGAATGTGCAGAAAATGGCATGCGCATATTTCTGGGAGAAAAAAGAAAAAAGTAATCTTTGTTTTTTTTACTTAAAAAATTGTATGTACAGTCAGTGCATCGTCATGTCCTGCTGATTTGCTGGGCGTTTTTGCCTGACAAATGGTTCACTATAGAGATTTTTTCTGATGTTATACCCTTTACATTAATAATGTTTATAGAGTGTCATATGCCTGGGCATTACATTTTGATTTTACTTAATGCATTTTAATATGAGAGTGACAATAAAACGTAGCTGAATTTTAGCTTCTTATCTTAACTTACCTTAACTACTTAAAAAAATAGTTTGAGATCAATCAAAATCAGCAGATCCCCTGCAGTACCACTGCTGAACCTCCAGACGTCAGTCAAAGTGTATTGTTTGATGAAGACAGATCAGTTAATGTAAAGTGAATAAGGCACTTTGACTTCTAAATGCAGAAGCTGTCTCATTATACCACCACGGTGACCTTCGGGGTCTCACAAAAGCTCAGTCGCTCAAGAGGCGGCAGCAAAGAGGGCTTCCAGTTTGGCTTCATTAAAGATGAAACAGAAAACACAAACACCCGCTGATTGATACAAGGGATTTTGCATGAAGCCGCCGTGCCTTGGACTTCTGACGGTGCGCATGTCTATCCATTAACAGCCCATTATGTTCAGCAGTAGTGCTCTTAAGCACATCTCCACGAACACCTCGTCACTGAACTCTCATCTAAGGGCCACAGAGAAGAGCAGAATGAAAAATCAAAGAGGGGAAAAAATCATTTCAGAGCAAAAGTTCTTGACAAAGTAAAAAAATAAATAAATAAGACTGAAACCTGCTGTTTATCTCACAGGGAGATTTATGGTTGGAGTGTCTAAAATGCCCATGGGTTTATGCACAATTCAGATTTGAATTGAAAATACCTTAGCTGAGTTTCAGTTTTAGGCAACAAACAGAATGTAGAATTGCTAATTGAATTTGAAATGGTTGAAAATGAATTTAATGCATTCACATATAACTAATTTTTAACTTCAAAATCAAAGGCACATTAGAATGGCGGCTTTACAAACATGTTTGACAGATTTGAAAAAAAGTTAAAAAAGCCTTTGAAGTTTGAAGATTAAAATTATGTTATAATATATATATATATATATATATATATATATATATATATATATATATATATATATATATATATATATATATATACTCATTGCATGCAAAGAGATATTTCAAGCTTTTAAATAAAATCATGATTACGGGCTTACAGCTATGAAAACCTTTCACAATATTCTAATTTTGAATTTGGGGTTTTCATAAGCCGTGAGCCATAATCATAAAAATTATAACAAATAAAAGTTTGAAATACTCTCACTTTGCATGTAATGAGTCTATATAATATTAATTTCACGTTTTAAGTTGAATTACTGAAATAAACAAACTTTTGCATGATATTCAGATTTTTTGAGTTTCACCTAGATAGATAGATAGATAGATAGATAGATAGATAGATAGATAGATAGATAGATAGATAGATAGATAGATAGATAGATAGATAGATAGATAGATAGATAGATAGATAGATAGATAGATAGATAGATAGATAGATAGATAGATACTAAGCAGGTGCAAGAAATCAATTTAGATTATTTTAGACATTCTTTATGTACCAGCACACACGAACGCACGCAGACGCACACACACACACACACACACACACACACACACACACACACACACACACACACACGCACGCACGCACACACACACACACACACACACACACACACTTAGTTTGATGTGACTTTGAAGCAAAGCTCAGTGGAGAAGTCTTCCCTGAGCTTTCCAGCTGTTTCCATTTGTATTCATAGCAGACAGCGACCACAGTCACAGCTATAATACAGAGAACTTCCTGTACTGTGGATTCATTTTACTTTCCTCAACTTTCTTCTCTTTCAATGTATCTTAAATTGTAGCATTTTTATTACGCAGACTTCACCCTCTGCTTTCAGTGTGCATTTATATTCTTTCATTAACAATGTTTACACTTCGGATTAAATTTCCATGTTTGATTTGAGAGCTACAGGGATTTTCAGTGAATAAACACTAGCCAACATTTTTGGGAAATGAACTGTGTTGCAAATCATTTCA
>JAQIUQ010004615.1:0-29732 GCA_030378365.1 Hybognathus amarus | reverse complement strand
TGTGTGATTTTGGTTGGGTGACAGTTGTAGGTTACAGTTTGACAAGAGTTTAACAGTGTGACAGAAGCACAATGTTGTGTTTTATTGCGAGTGTACACAAATATAAGTAAACACTCTGCAGGTTTAATGATCTGTATGAACAAAATGACGGAGTATGTTTTTTATGTTTCCACTGTTCGATCGCGTCCGCACCTCTCCCTCCCTCTCTCTCTCTCTCTCTCTCTCTCTCTCACACACACACTCCACACTCCAATCTTGACAGCCTGTTCATTATGCGGTCACACCAAACGCGAATAGAGCGTCAAATTTGCGTCTATCGCGTGTAGTTCAACGCTAGTCCAAAGCGAATAGGACGCGCGTATAAAGCCAACGTTTGAAGTGAACGCGCGTTCGTCTCTAACAGTAGTTCCGCATTACATTAATTAATTTGCACACAAGTTTTGTTTATTTTTATACTGTGTATTCTTCGTGTAAATTTGTGCACTGAACCGTGACGCCCATACCATTTGGGTTCAATACGAATACACCGTTCCACCCCTATTATATATATCATAAAGTAAGTAATATATGTCCTATACAATTGAATTAGTGACAAAATGACTTATGGTATTTAGCTTTTGCTTGTCAGTATAATTTTAGTAATGTGTAAGTGTGTGTTGTTGTCATATGGTATTAAGTACTTTGTTGTTTGTATTGGAATTTTTAGGTTAATGTGACGGTGAAAATTCTTCAAATGACTGAAGACCAAATGTGTCTCACCAGATCCCGCCAGAAAATGAAAAAAAGATCTTATGATGTGGCAGACAAAACCCATGGTATCGCTTTGTGTGTATGGGGCGGTGAAATTTTGACAAATGGAAAGTGCTATCACTTGACAAATGTGTCTGTGAGGCAATTTGGTGGGGAAACGTGTATTTCCACTACAGCACAGTCAAAAGTGACTGTGCTAGGTTTTGATATGGAGGTACATGGTGTTGTAAACAACATGAAGATCTTTGAAGGGCTGCTTGTCACCGCAGAGGTGAAAGTGGACTACATGTGTCCAAAACAACATGTCTTGACTAATGTCAACCTTGACACTGCTATAACAAGATGTCAACAGTGTGGGGCATACTGCAAAACTGCAGCTGTTGTTGCAGTTCTGCGTACAAAAGTCACTATTGAAGATTCTTCAAGCAAAATGACAGAATTTGTCATTGATGACTTTGTTCTGCGTCAACTTCTAAATTTAGGATCTGAAAGGATCTTTGAAACTGATGTTCTGGTGTCCAAGCTGCTTGTGGAGGACAGAATCCAGTTAAAGGGCAGAGGTAACCGTATTACTGAAGCAGCATTTTTGCGGCCATGCAACCTGTCTACTAACGAAGATGGATCAGGCGACCGATTCAGGCCCGACTGCAAGTTGCAGCACCCCTCAAGAGTTTGTAGAAGATCTCATGCTTGAAGAGTTTTTTAAGAGTGAAACTGGTGAAGAGTTGGATAGTGTGAAAGAAAAGGAGACTGAGAAGGCTGAAGTGGATCTAAAGGGTAACATGACTGATTGTAAGAGAAAAGAGTCTGTTGAAGGAACCGTGGAAAAACAGGTGGAAGAATCAGTCTGGTCCAAAACATGTGAAATGTGACCGAAGTGTGAAATATCCAGGGAAGACTGGGAAGAAAAAAATGAAAGATTGTGAAGAAATCACAATGTCAACTAAAAAAATGAAAGAAATTAAGTTGTTAATATTGCAAGTTATTTTTTGTTTGTTTGGAATGGGGGTAAATATTTAGGAAAATTGATATTCACTAAAATGTGTCATCGAGTGAGATTAGTGTTGTAAAAATAAAAATAGTTGGTTAAGTTTGTTAAAGATGGGTAGTATTTTAGGGACAAATCTAGTATAAAAGTTTAATATGTAGGAATTTGTGAAAGTTTTATATAATTATAATGTCAAGTTAATTTAAGTATTTATATAATTAATCATAGTAAAATATAATTTAGTGCAGTTAATTTGTGAAGTTGTATTTGTAATTTTAATGTTTAATGGATGTTCATTTATGATTGGTACATTTATAAAGGATGGCCAATAGTTAGATTTGATATTTAAATATCTTATATACATATAAATATGTATACTTTTTTTGTAAGTATTTATTTTAAACTTGCAAAAAATTGTTGATTGTTGTTTTTGAAAATAAAAGTTTCAAATTGTTCTGATGTTTCATGTTTTGTCCAAATACCCTTGTGTAAGTTTAGGTACTTATTGTAGTATTGTCATGATTGATCAGACGGAAGCAATTGCAGTAAAACCCTTTTATTTATATGAATGAAACAAGCAACAGTCTCTGTCTAGGCACACAGTTAGCGGCCCAGGGGCTCCAATGGTCAGGTGCAGCGTACAGTGGTGGTGGTGGTGAAATCCAATAACGAACAGTATTCCAACAATAGCAAACAAGAACCGGAACCAGGGAAGAACACGACTGAGCGAGACAGGAGACACACAGACACATACACCGGGAACCACAAACAACGATCCGAACAAAGGAGATGAGATGTTGATGAGAATATACACATGGATGATAGACTGCAACTGGTGAAAGGGTGATTGCCGATGAGCGCTGATGAGTGGCCACGCCTCTCTCATCAGCACACACACACACACACAACAATAATAGAAACACGAGACAAGAAGTAGACATAGGATTTACCAACCGTGACAAGTATTTGTCTATTAAACAATGGTGCAACATTAAAGATTAAGTGGATAATAGAAGGAAATGTTTGAAGAATAATTTATTTATTTAATGGGTTTCACAGTATGATGTTTCCTTTTGGATTACAAATATTTGAATTTTATAGTAATTTAAATAATGAATAATTTTTTTGAAAAACAAAATAAGTAGGATTTAATTTAAAATGTATGAATTTGTGGTGCGCATCTATCAAGTTATAATCATATTTGGCTTATTGTACACCTTTGCGCAGCAGCAATTCTGCATATTAAAATACTATATAAATTATTAACTCAATATAGACCTTATGTAGCCCCGCCCCTTTTCAGCGTTTTGCTCGTTGTCTTTTGACTTCCGGTCTGTATTTTCAAAGCAATCTTGCATAGGAATGAATGAACTGCTCGTAAAAAAATTCCCTGTCGACATTTGTTAAGCAGGGTTCCCGCGGGTCCTTAAAAAGTCTTAAAAAGTCTTAAATTAGATATTTAAAATTTAAGGCCATTAAAAGTCTTATAAAATCATATTTTTACGTATGAAAGGTCTTAAATTTCAGATGACACTTCGACTTTAAATTAAAACCATCTAATTTGCGTACGTATTAATTTTTATCTATCTTTGTGGATTTGCTTGTTCACGTGACAATTCGCGTCATATTTGCGGCAGAATAACGTCCATAGACATAATATATACATAGACGCCCTATTGGCCGCTTTGGAACATTGCAGCGATACGTCAACGGGTCCGCCATTTTGCGGAGGTCAAGACTGCAGTGTAATCAATGTAAGTAAACGGGTGAGCTGCGTTTTTTCTGTATAAAAACAAACTGTTTTTACATTTATCAACCGATTTCAGTGGTTTGTATGTGGTGTACAAAAAGTTCCATCTCTAGTTATTTAAAACATCGATAGTTAGACTTGTAGAATATAAAAATAAAAATAAAAAAAAGAATGGTCAAACTCAGGCTTGTCATGTATCTGGGTTTTTATTCTTGGATAAGAATGGTGAAGACCCCCATACTGAGATATTTAAGTTTGCTTATTGTGGAAAAGGCATTTTCTGTGATTGACCAGATTTTAGCAATAACAAAGATAACTGATGGATCCAAGATAATACATATTATGTTATGGTACAACTGGCCTACAGTGCAATGCAAATAGTAATTATAACATAAAGTGAGAAGTAATAGTAAATAGTTTAGTCAATAAAATAAACAAATAGTACAAATACTATTATTATTTACAAATAGTAAATAGTAAATAATAATAGTATAATTATATAAAAAATATTGATAAAATAGTTTATTAATAATATTATAATAATAGCAATAGAATATGACATTTCAATTACAGAATATACACAATTTAAAATAGATAGTGACATATATTTAATATTTAGCTCTTTTTGTTAAATTTCAGTTTTATTGATCAGTAATAGGCTAGCCATTATAACAGAAGTAGCTTCAGTCAAACATACAGCAGGATATACGTTAAATAGCCTAAATATAAAATTATGAAACTTCAACTTGCCCTCAGCCAAAACGATTTACCAGGGAACCATTTATAAATTAATGAGACCAAAGATAGCCCGTTAGATAAACACAAGTCGAATTATATCTCATGTTTAACCACTAGACTAGACATCCGAGCCAGCGGCAACCGTCAGAAGCACTGGCCGAGGTACGGCTGTTCCAGGCGGGAGTAGACGAGCGCTGAGCGCAGCTTAGAACTCCGAAAACTTCAGATCAAATTTTTAAATAGGCGCTATCTTTATAAACAAACCACAGATTTCAGCTTTAAATAACTACATTGTCGACTGAAAAACTATTAAAACTACATTTCGTGACACAATAACAGTAGTATTTTTAAATTTAACCTCTAATCATGACCAAATACAACCAAAAACAAACGTTCAAGTCTTGCTTGTGAAAGGTACTTCCCTCTAAAGCTGTTTTCAGTTGTGTGGCGATTTGTACAGCCCCAAGCAGCGCAAAAACAGACATTTTGCTCAATTCCCAGTATGAGAGGTATGGGAAAGTTGCTCTCCCCAATATGGCCGCGCCGTTCACGTGCGTTCCAGCGGCCAATAGGGCGTCTCTGTATTTATTATGTCTATGATAACGTCTGTCTCCTGCACGCGAGAGAGGAGGAGAGAAGAAAGTTGGCAAATGTCAGTTCAGTCGGTAAGTTAATTCTTTATGTGCGTAGAGGTGTGCGATGTGTATTGTCTATTATGATATTCTAATTGTTTTAACGATGGACGAGGCACTGGGAGTGTGAGGTGACATCGCATTTATCTCTTCGTGTTTTCACTGCGTGATGTGTGCAGTTATAGGCATAGACATGTATTTATTATGTCTATGGTTATAGGTATGTCCCCAAATTAGTTTTTGCCTTATATTTATATCATGTTGTTATATTAGAATATCACATCAGTAAGAGTGCCGTTTTCCCTTGCACAAGTGTGATATTTATGTTATACAATAGTTAAATTAAAAATAAATTGACATTTTGTATAGTTTTTAGACATAACATTATCGATATTGTTTGTTTTCCCTTTATTTCGCGACTAGAATTTCAAAATGAAACCGTAGCAGAGTCTCAATGCAACAGACAGCGATGATTTCTTGAAGGAAATCCGCATTTTGAATGAGTCATTTTAACGATTCAATCACTTGCTTCTGTCCCGTTTGAACAAATCGGTTGAATGAATGACTCCCTCAACTCTCGCGTATTAAGACAGCGATTTACCGTCGCCTACTGGCGGTTTTAGTTTTATATTAAAAGTAAAAAGTTAAAATTAGAAATCATTTCACATTTAAATATTGAATATTGATTAAAAAAAAACCTTATAGCTTTATTTATGCAATTGTAAATGGAGTGTATTAATGCCACTTCTAATGCTGCTTCTGCATCAGCTCTGCACTGCAAAGATGGATTTTTGATTGAATGATTTAATTTGACTGCTAACAGTGGTACTGTTTAATTATTGTGTAATTTAATATCATTGTATAAATAAGTATAATTACTGTATAATTGACATAAAACGTGATGCATAACTCTAAATAAGTTTAGAAAAAAAATCTCCATAAACAGGTGAAAATGCCCCTCAAAATCAATTTAAGGTGGCAAATATTGCACATTAATAATTTCTGTCACTGATGTGAACTGACCACTGCATAGAATATGAAAAATATAAATATCTCCGAGTCTGCTGTCAACAACAGGCCTAAACCAGCCATGGCACCAGCACAAAAACACAATCAGTAAAATATCAACTAATTATTGTCAACAAAACGTTGAAAATATCGAGATATATCTTTGTCAGTATCGCTTACCCCTAATGTATGGTATTAATTTTGATTTCTTAAGGTCTTAAAAAGGTCTTAAAAAGCCTTAAATTTTACTTTAAAAAGTGTGCAGGAACCCTGTTAAGACATGTGCTTTACAATGCTTATGATAAACATTACAATGCTCATGATAACTTTTGTTAACTCTACAATAAGTAAATCCACTTCACCAGCTAATTACTCCTCGACAGCGATGCCATAGAGATATACAGAGCGACGCGAAACCGGAAGTTCAAAGACAATATTCCAAAGATGACGGCGCCCACGTTTCTTTGGTGCATAAGGTCTATAAAATCATTTGTATAAGTGCATAAATTAAATGTATGAAGATGTAATTGTAGGTTCAGTGTCTAAATGGCAATGGCCTATTAACTATGTGGTTGACCAAAAGAAAATGTATTATTCTATCACATTTAAGTCTTTGTTTACATTATATAGCCGATGTTGATCATTGTGTACAAGAATATACAAATATGATAGACTGGTAGAGTATTCCAGTGTACCTGTACTTGTACTGCTTGTAATCTTTCTATTCCATTCTTTTATTATTCAAAAAGAGTTGCATGTAATCAGTGGTGGAAAGATTACTGACAAATTGTACTTAAGTAAAAGTATTGCTACTTAAGTAATAATTTACTTGAGTACAAGTAGAAGTACTGAAAAATAATATGACTCAAGTAAGAGTAAATAAGTAGTTTGCCTAAAAACTACTCAAGTAACTACGTTACAAAGTACTTTAGTATTTTTCTATTTTTTCCCCAAAATGGGGAGATGATAGCGAAATGGAGCATTAAACACTCTCATGTCATCTGTTTCATTCATACTGAAGGCCCAGTACTGATGCATAGAAGTATTAAACTTCTGCCTTATATGGATATAATACCATGCAAATAGTGATGTTTTGACTTATGAAACATGAAGACAAACACATATAGCTATAATATATCTGTGTTTATCAAACTATCATGTATTTTCAAAAGAATTGATGTATGTCTTAAAGGGATTGCTCACCCAAAAATGAAAATTAGCCCACGATTTATTCTCCCTCAAGTCATCCTAGAAGATATGACTTTCTGCTTTCAGTCGAATACAATCAGAGTTATATTAAAAATTGGCCTGGCACTTTCAAACTTTATAATGGCAGTGAATGACTGGAGAAAATTTGAAGCCCAAAAAAGTGCATCCATCAATGATAAAAGTGCTCCACATATAGAGAGCCTAAGTCCCGCCCCTCCGCTTTCGGCTCATGGGACCTTATTCGGAAAAAAATATGAATGGTAGTTAATGGCGAGAGACAACTTATTTTTTTATTCGGTCTGAACTGTGCCCTGAATTACACATATGATGTTTGTCAATTTATTTAAAAGATAATTCTGAAAGTCAAAAACGTTGCAGTTTGTCATAAAACAGAAGAGTAACGTTTAGTTTTAACTTATGTGAAAATCGCTCAATGAACTACATCTCCCGGGAAGTGAAACAACAAGCAAGATCTCCTGCTTGTGTGTGTGCAGTCTGGTACAAAACACTCAGGCATGACGGCGTAACGTTACGATTATAACGTACGACTATAGAAACAATGACAGACATTAGCCTCAGTAAAGTTTGCTTCATTCATTGTGAGAAAATGTGCACCTTTGGGGTTTGTAGTCTTTGTAATTACGTATTTTCACAGTCTTATACAGTTTTACATCAAACTAAGACGTTCTTGACTTTAAAATGATTCTTTAATTGACAAACATCATATGTGTAACTCAGAGCACAGTTCAAACGAGATAAAAAAATATTTGTTGTCTCTCGCCATTGATCACCATACAATATTTTTCCGAAATAATGTCCCATAGTAAAAAAAAAAAAAAAAGGGTCCCATAGTGGTGACCGGAAGGGGAGGGACCTACTGTAGGCTCTCTATAGACTACTAGCTTTCTCTGTTGTCAGGAGCAATTGTTTAATACTAATTTTGAAAAGTAAGTCCAGGTAAGATCATTTGAATTTTTTTAATTATTTGAATCATTCATAGAAAGCAAAGAAGGTTAATTGAGACTTGAGGTCCGATAAAAAAAAAGTATGAAAAACAATAAAACAGTATGAATAAAAAATTCCCAGTAAAAAAAAAATAATAATAATAAAATAAAAATTAAGTGGGGTATGGTTAACATGTTAAATTAAATTATCTTTTTTTGGTTGTAGCCTACCGAAAATGTGCTGGGAGCCCACTGTTGCTATAGGAACGAACTACACTTTTACATGCATCTGATTGACAGATAAATCATGCAATCTTATTTCACTGTTTTTTTTTTCAGCTTTGTACAAAGTTTGCTTCGTATATTCAGTTAACTGTATTGTTAAACAGGGTGAGCTTTACCATTAATTCAACTGTGTGAATGTATTTTAGACACTTACAGTACATTGATCTCCGCTCCGTCCATTAATAACTGCGTCCATGTTATGAGCCGAGCTTTTTTATTTACCTCAACTGCTCAGTGCTCTGGTATTATCAATGGTATGACCCATTTCAGCAGTTGCCATAATTAAATATGAGCAGAATACTCACTTACATTCACTGAAATATTGAAACGTTAGCGCGACTTATTCAAAACGTTCAAAACACGAGCGCCAGTGATTGAATGCCAAAGCGCGGTTTGAACGTCCCGCCCCCCAGCTGAACAGGAGGTTTTGATTGGTTTTGCATCCGAGTCAGACCGGTCTGTTATTGGCTGAAGGGCTTCAGATCTGTCTGTTATTGGCTGAAGGGCTTCAGATCTGTCTGTTATTGGCTGAAGCGCAGTGCTCCACCGCAGTAGTTTTGAAAAGTGTCTGTCAAATGTCAGCTTGCACTGTTGCTCCGTCGGCACCTTTGTCAAAGTACTTTGTACTTTTTATGAAATATAAATGTAAAGAAGTTGAATACTTTATTTTTATTTTACTCAAGTAAGAGTAAAAGTACCACAATTTAATTATACTCAAGAAAGTAGAAAAAATGAAAAAATCTACTCAAGTACTGTAACGAAAGTATTTGTAATTAGTTACTTTCCACCACTGCATGTAATGTATAGACGCATGCAACTGCAGGAAACTTGACAACACTTGCCAGAACATTGAAGAGGACTGCATATAAGCTGTCACTTATGCACATGTATGTTGGTTGTCTTTACATCATAATAATATTTCATAAAATCTAGATATGAAATGAATAACATTCAATACAAAATGAAGATGTCTCGTAATGTAGAAATAAAGTTTTAAAATATTTTAAATAAAGTGATAAAATATTTGCTTTGTTGTGCATAATCCCACCATGCATTTAGTCATATTACAAAATAATTTATTGAAGCATCCAGATACTTCACCACGTGAGCAAGCAGCTAGGCTCCTGATTGGTAAACGCGGCGCAAATTGACGCCAAAGTTCAGATTTTTTATACACGCGGCTTACAATAAAGGTGAAGTTTATGAAAACTAAGACTTTTTAAAAAAGATAAACCACGAATAAATGCTATATTGCACCCCATAAACAGAATCATGCAAAGAAAAAAAAGCAGTATTATTTCGTAAAGTTCTAAAAGCAGTAGAAATTGTAGCTTGAACCTTGCCCCATGCAACATTTCTTTCTCTGATCATAAAGCTTAACTCTTCAGTAAACCATGGGTTATTCTAGCCTGGCTGCGCCCTCCTACGCACTTCCGCTCAATTTCATTTTCCTTCAGTACTACGTCTGGGACTGCTGTGTATCCTTAGGTTTCCAGAAATCAATTTTTTGTAGGACCAATCAGCGAATAGAGGGAGTGGCTGAGAACGATGGCGTTGATGTAGCGCGTCAGTTTGAGTTCAGTAATGGCAGCGGAGAAAGACGTGAGAAAAGCTACTCGGTCCGTTGTTGGAAAAGAAACTGCTGAATATCCACAAGTTTCCTGACGCCCCATGAGGTCTTGCGTCAAAAGTGGCCGCGTCTTCCGGTTTGAAGTAAACAAAGCGCGACTTGACATGCTTGACACTCGTTCATTCAACAGTTGACAGTCATTCAAGTTAGCGATCCAAACTAGCTAACGATGTGGGAACACAACCTAAACGAAATTAAAAAGGGTGAAATAACAGTACCTTTACCCTCCACAGTAGTTGGTTGTAAACCAATCGAGTAAATGTCACAAAACTGTGACATTTTGGACTTCAGCCTGGTGTTTGCGGTGTTCGGAAGCCCCGAGTCCTGGCTGCTAAACTGTTGTTGAAGATCCGCTCAGGAGTCATGTCGGTAGCTCAGATTCCCAACTGTAAATTTACGGATTCTTGTGATGAATATTTTGAGCCCCTTTGTGTACTCGTGCAGGAGGTTGGTGTGTCAGTTTTACATGTTGTAAATCATACAAATTGGTTGCGATTAAAAAAAAAAAATTGTCATAAATAAAAATGTGAAAACCCATACTTTGGAGACTATATTTGATTTTCAGTTTTAGATGGCAATGGTTAATTTGTTTTAATTAAAAAAAAAAAAAAAACTAAATGCCATATAAAAATGTACAAACACATACTTTGAAGACCATAATTAAGGTAATTAAGAAACAATAAGACGTAATATGAAAAATTGTTGTTTATTACACATCTGCAGATAGAGATCGACTGATCATTCACTGTAACTTACAGCATTTGCGGCAGATCAGAAAACGACCACAGCGGCGTATTTGTAATGATTAGACACAACTTCCACCGTTGAATGAATACATCACTGTCCTTCGTGTCAAATATACATTTCGAATTATAATAATTGTTCCTACATTAACAAAACCTGCAGCTCTCGTTGACTGAAATCCTATTGTAAACATAATCCTCTGATCATTCGGACTTGTTGTTTCCAGCCGTTTCGACGCATGACATACGTCACTCACGACCACACGTTAGCGATTGGCTATGGCAGATCCTGAGTGACTCTGGGCAGATCCAATAGTTTTGAACTTTAACAGTGAACCCGCCTACAAGGAAGGAAACGTTTCTCAATGAGCGGGGCCAGACTCTATGTACAAATCAAATGTACTAGAGTCTGGTTGAACCAGGCTAGGGTTATTCCTCCCGCTGAATCCTAAATTTCTTCACAGGAGCCTGCTTATTACAAATAGCTGAAAAGGCATTGTAAAATATTCCCAAGCATGTTCCACATCAGGTATCAGACAAACAGTCTCCAAGTTACAGTTGTACAGATCATGAATAAAAGCCTGTTTATTAAAACGTTTAAAACACCTTTTAAAAACATAACGAGATTTATGTTTAGGTAGTTTTGTATCTCTTTTACAAAAAATCGCACAATGATCACTGACATCATTGCAAAAAACAGCAGTCGATGTGTATTTATGTGGCATGTTTGTAAAAATGACATCCAACAATGTTGATTTGCTATGATCTCTTGGATTTATACGAATTGGAGTGTCAATTAGTTGTGTAAGATTCAGAGAGTCAGCTAGTTCTTTAATGTTTTCAGAGGCATGGGAAAGCCAGTCCCAATTTAAGTCACCCATTAGAATTACTTCAGATTCATTAAAGTTGAGTAGTACTTCATAAAGAGAAGAAATAGTTTATTTTTTGGCAGAGGGTGGCCTGTAACAGCCAACAACAGTGAAGTGTGTCCTTGTATAAATTTATTTTCAATGCCAGTAAATCAAATTGTTTGATTTTACTTACAGACAATGTCACTGAGCTTAAGAATTTAGATTTAACGTATATAGCAACTCGCCCCCTTACCTAAACGATCTGTTCTGAAAATATTATAGCCATCAATGGCAATCATATTATCTGTTATTGTATATTTTGATGTCCATATCCGTTTCATCAACCCACAGTCTTAGTATGTCCATTTTTGGAAGGAGACTTCTAACATTAAAATGCATGATTCCAAGTCCGGATTGTTTTTAAAGTCGCATGGCGAATATTTTGTAGTGAGTCCGGCCCAGGATTTGGCTGTACATTCCCAGATAACAGCAAAAGTAACAAGACAATAGATTTAGTATTCACTGTGTGCAGTTTTAAGTTAACATTAAAACACCCAGAAGCACCCAGAAGTAAAAAGAAAAATGGTACGTTGATATGTACTTTAAAGGGGACATATCATGCAAAATCCACTTTTTTAGCCCTTAAATGCATTTTGTTGTAGATTTGGAGTGTTTATAAGTACAGAAAAGATGAAATTATTCTCTTCAGGTGCTTCGTCTATATCTTTATATTCTGTTTTGGTCATATTTTTCAACCTGTTCAGATTTTTCTGTTGTCTATGACGTTTTTTGAGCAAGTACGTCACAGTATTTGCAGCGGAACTTACAAATAAGGACATCGACTACCGGTCCAACACTTCCAGCAATCCGCCATTATTATTCTCGCTCCGATTTTGTAGTCCAAGCTCAATGATGCAGAAGTTACGAGAGGGCAAGTCAAAACTCCGAGTTTTGACAAAACTCGGCAAGTGACTCGAATATGTAAGGCTTGGTGGACAAGTCTGACCGTTGTTGACATTTTGTTTAACGTGTGAATAAAAATGTTCTTTGAAGCTATAGTAATCGTATCTCTTATCAAACTACAATAATGGCCGAACGCGGACAGTTGAATCGACCGTTAACTCAGCGACCTGGAGAGCGGGCGGGGTAAGACGCAACTCCTTTTTATTTAAAGGGGCCGCATTGAAACGACTTGCTCACAGATGCACATCAGAAAAGGGATAGAAAAGGGGCCTGTGGAGCTATAATAATGAGTAATTCAGACCAAAGCATTTCATTTATGCTTTATATAGACCACAAATGTATGATTTATAAGTAAAAATGAATGATTTAAAAGCATGATATGTACCCTTTAAGGCCCATTGTGTTGCTTAATATAATTAACACTAACACTTGCTTTTCAAAATGTATATTTTGTATAGATCCAGTATTTGAGCTTGTTGGGAGGCAGCAACATTGGGGACGCTGTGAGGAGAATCCTCCGAAAAGTTGCAACCAATGAGGTCTGGTCAAATTACAGCTCGAGAGGCCGAAAAGGAAAGCTGCCTTTTGTAGGGACAACCCTCCACCACATTGTTTTAAGTAAGCTTTTCAAAGCGTCTTCCTCTTACTTATTCATGCAACTGTTTTAAAGAGCAAATGAGACACCATGTCTACACACATACATCTACCCTATTTTTTTACTTTTTAAAACATATTATTTAATCATTACTTCACATTAATAATTAATTAATCAATTAGATTTAATTAAATTGTATCATTTACATTGTATTGACTTATTAGAGAATGCCACATTTATTGCACACATTCTTTTCTAGGAGCTTGTGCTACACAGTTTCCAAAGGTTACTGAAAAGGAAATTGAGGCATGCATAGGGGACACCCTTAAACATGCACCTCACCGTGTGGTGCCGATACCTGTAAGTTGTTTTAATCACTGAGCTATGAACACTTAAAAGTACACTTCACTTTTGCGTCATTCTTAAATTCATGGTACGTGTTCACTTGAATCAAACAATCCAGCACTTTATGGAAACAAAGGAGGACATGATTAGTGCAAACAATTACCAGGCTATATGGATATGTTATCTCTCAATATGTTTAGGCTATGCTGCTGTATATACAATGTCTCAATATTTTCATATTTTCTCAAAAATAACAGAACTTTTTGATTTGACCATTTTATTCATAAGGATATGTCGTATTTATTTGATACATTGCCCACCCCCACCTTTGACTCTTTGTTTTCTCTTCACTTTTACTTTTGCTTCTGTCACAATTTATGGACACCTATTTATAATTTTATGCATGAAATTCTAACTTTGTCATATTAATATTAATTGTTTTTGCTAATATAAGTCCTCTATTAGTCAGTACTCACACGCCTACACCTAAGCAATTTAAAGGTAATTGAAGTGACTGTGATTGAAGGAATTGTTATTTATGAATTTGTCAGGCAGTAGAACAGGCAACTGAAAAGGCAACAGAAGATGGACCTGGAGATGGGGAAGTGTGACTGACACACACATAAATACACACTTACACAAGATATATAAACCAAAAATGTTTATGTTACTGTTGTGTTATTATTATTATTATTATTATTTTATTTTATTTTATTTCAATTTAATGCACTGTTAGACCTTACCGGGTTTTTTTACAGTAAAATACTGGCAACACTGTTGCCAGTTATTTACCGTAAAAATGCACTAAAACTAATTTACTGTCAGTTATTTACTGTAAAAATGGACTAAAACTCGAGTTAACTAACTTCACTTGCAGAAACCGACTTAAAGAATCAACTAAATTTATACAGCATTAATAATGTGAGCAAAGTATTATTGTGAACTTATTTAATTAGAAACCACAAAATATTACTTTTGTAAATAAAGAGATTTCCACCGGATCAGCAACTACACAGTCAGTGCCTTTTAAATAAAGCAACATGCAGCGTATCACCAATGTTTGTAGATCTTCTCCTGGACTGAAGCACAGGCTCTAATCTTCAGCACAATGGTGACACAAAAAACAAGATTTTACAGTAAACTACTGGCAACAGTGTTGCCAGTATAAACCTGTTTTATAACTTACAGTTTATTACTGTTAAAATACATTTTGTGGGAGTGTCTTTTTATCTTACACTGTTAACCCTTTCTACCCCACAGGAAAATCCTCACTACAAAGAGTAAAAAGAAACATTGACAGTGTTGCAGTGAGATAATTAAGGGAATATGTAAGTGATAGTTGAGCATTAGTGATGAACACCTGCTGTTAACAAGCAGAATCACTGAAGGAAAGAGGAACAACAAGAACAGAAAATAGAGAAACACAAGAACTACAACTGCCTTCAGCCATTACACATTATTATTATTAACCAGTATGGCTTTATTTCTGTCATACATCTATAGAAGATGTTGTTGAGATGTTTAATTGAAAATGTTTGGTTTGAAGTTACCATTATAGAGATCAGTGTTTGCTTTAGTTGGTCTGCTGATGCTGTAGCATGAGAGTTTCTTTTGAGCTGTGTTTTATCAAGTCACACTTGTGCAGACACACAGTTTAGTAATGATTGGATTTGTCAAAATATGAAAATCATCATATTGTCTGTTCATTTACTAAAAAAATCATTCTCACTCATTCTGAGTTTAATCCTCAACCAAAAGTGTTACATTACCACCACCGTGAAAACACAGCAATAAATTATGAGTCTTTTTTTAACACATTTTTAACAACAACAAAAAGAGCTACACAGTCTTGTAGAACCACAAATATATCAAAATTTAGCACATTAATCTCAACAATGGTAGCAGTATATTTTTTTTATTCATGCAGCAGTGCATGCTGGGAGTTTTATACTATCCTGGAACCCAGCATGCACTGCTGCATGAAACTTTTGAATGTTACCATTCTTGAGATGAATATTATAATTGTTGATGTCTGTGTGTGTCTGACTCAGAATTGATATTATTTTAATGTTTTATATGATTACAATATTATTCAGAAGACATGATTAAACAACATATTGATTTCATGTTGTAGATTCACAGATTTATTTTATGCTCATAACTAGGGCTGGGCGATATATCGCACAGTATTATTATGCGCACCTAATCAGTAAAGCCGGTTCCTTGATTAGCAGTAAATCACCTTCACATGCTTTCAGATGGACGATATGAGTGTTAAAGTTAATGAGATAATTAAGTGATTAATTTAGTGATGATTGAGCATTAATTGAAGACACCTGATGATCACAAGCAGAATCGCTGAAGACAACATGTGAAATTGTAAGCCACCGTTATGGAGATCAGTGTCTGCTTTAGTTGGACTCTTGACACTTATATATTTAACTTTATATTTTAATATACTGTTGCATCTGAGTTATATCTGTCCGATGAAACAAAGATAAACAATTGTAATACGATGGTGGTCACATAATGGCGCTCATCATTTTAAATTCATGTTTGTGATTTATACTGTTTGGTTCATGTATAAATGAGATTCTGCATAAATATCCAGAATGTTAAATATAATAAATTTCTTAAACATTGTTTAAAAAAAAGAAATCCTTCTGTAAGGCACACACAGACCTCAAGATTCAGTCAATGCTCCTCAACAACGGTGACGAGTAGAATATTCAATTAGGAAAAGTAAATTACATAGACAATTCAGATCATAATTTATTCATACCGCAAAGCATGATGGGAGCCATTAATGAGTTGTGATTGGTGGCAACAAGGTCACCACGGTTGAGACAGACAGTCCGTTAATTGAGCTCTGTGTTTCTAAATAAAGAAACCAGTGTTTTGATCAGAATATTTTAGGTTATAGGAATAATAAAAATATGCAGTAGAAACACAAAACTGTTGTTAACAAGTTATATCAAATACTTTGAATAAATTTCATTTTTCAGATCACAGCTTGATTATGTCAAAACATAACCAACACTATCAGAACACAGCTGTCTTTGTTCATTTGACTGTTATAAATCAATAACAGCAGACAAATAAAGTTTAAAGTGAAAGTATAAGTGTCAAGAGCCCAACTAAAGCAGACATTCATCTCCATAACGGTGACCTGAAATTTCAGTTTTCTCCTTCAGTGATTCTGCTTGTGATCATCAGGTGTCTTCAATAATGCTCAATCATCACTCATTTAATCACTTAATTATCTCATTAACTTTAACACTCTTGAATGTGGACTCATATACACTCTCAGGTGTGTTAGTTTAATACAGGAGATTTTGTCGTGACTAAGAGCCGTAATTAACTGACAAGCTGAGCCATATAGCATTAAATATCGCTATCGATATGTCCTCGATATTAACGCGATATGGCTCAGCTTGTCAGTGATCTACGGCTCTTTGTAGTAAATGCCGCTCCATCTGAAAGCAGGTGAAGGTGATTTACTGCTAATCAAGGAACCGGCTTTACTGATTAGATGCGCATAACAATATTTGTGTCAGATATCGCCCAGCCCTGACTCATAACATAATGTAAGTTACATATTATATACTCATATTCAAAGAGTATATATAGTAAAGCATCTGAAAATCAAGACATATCCAGAATGGTCATGACATCATCACAAAATCCAATAACACCAGATCAACTACCTCTTGACTTTTTCTTGCTACAATTTAAAAGTCACTGTTACAGCAGCTGGAGAGAGATGAATGAAACAAGTCCAGGGAACAAGAGACCTACTAAAGCAACAATTGATCTCCATTATGGTGACAACAAACTTTATTATTAATTAAATTCTCAACAAGAACTTTTGTACATGTATGAAATAAATAATGTTAAACTGGTTTGTACGCTGTTTTCACACTCTGTGTGTTGGAAGTCAGTTGTAGATCTTGTGTTTCTCTTTTTCAGTTCTTGTTTCTCTGTCCTTCAGTGATTCTGCTTATCAGGTGTTCATCAGTGTCTCAATTCACTCACTTCTTTTCATTCAAGTGGACTATATTAGTGAACTAATGTAGGGAATAGTGAATGAGGGTATAGGGTGTGATTATGAACACAGTCTCTGAGTGTCGACTTTGAGAGCTGTTAATTCACAGTATATTCCTGTAGGCTAGTTTTGTTTTCTACGGTATATTACTGTTTTAATGGAAAATGGTATGATAGTGTCAGAATTTGGCCTGTTGCCAGTATTTTACTGTAAAAAACCTGGTAAGGTCTACATGCTTTCCCACTGAGCAAAATGATGTCCAAAAGACGTCTTTTCAACGTCTTTGTCACAAAAGTCGGACGTTGAAAAGACGTCCACTGAGGGGCCGGAATGAAGTTTTCATGATGTCTTTTTTTGACTGTGTTCTGGACTGTCTGAAAAAGACGTTAATGGATCCTTCGTACAAGGTTAAAAACTAGTTCAAATGTGGCCATTTTCAACATTATGGTCTCATTTAGACAATTCTTGGACCAAATAAACACACTCAGGGATACATTAAATTAAAATTCATGTTTATGTCAATGTAATTTCCTAACATTGTTTAGATGGTGATATTATTTCATTTTAAGTCACCATTGTGGTGATCAGTGTTTGCTTTAGTTGGGCTCTTGGTCCCAATAATTTGTACTCGAGCATTTCTTTGGCTGTTGTAACTGTGTGTTTGAATAACACCATTGTTGTGACCTGAGTAAGCCAAGAAAATTGGCTCCCATCAGCTCCTTGTTGTTGATGATGATGAAATCAACATAAAGTAGGGCATTTAATGTTGTGTTTATACTTTTGTGTTAATAACCACTAATGTTGTGGAACTGAATTATTTGGGCTAATGGCATAGAAGTTGAACAATAAGCAAATTTACACAATGTTTTGAGAAAATGTACCATATAGTCACACACAGACATCAATATTTTGCATATGATTCACAAAAATGGTGACAATCAATAAAAAAAATGCTTCATACTGCAATGCATGATGGGTAGCTTTCATAGTACAAACATCCTTGATTCCCAGGCTTTTTTGTCGTTGAGAAATCATATTGCAAAATCTTGATATCTGTGTGTGACTATGTGATTCACTTTCTTAAAACATATTGTACGCAGTGGTCATTATAAAGTTACTGGTCCAAATAATACAGTTCCACAAGATAAATAATTATAAATTTCAGATATAAAAACAAAGGTTTAGATGTTGTTTAATGCTTGCATTGTGTTGATTTTGTCACCATCAATAAAGAGCTGAAGACAGCTGATTTTTTATTTTCTTGGCTTTCACTGCATTATCAATGTTGTTATGCAAACAGTTACAAAAGCTAAAGTAAGAAGAATTGGGACCAAGAGCCCAACTAAAGCAAACACTGATCACCACAATGGTGATTTAAAATGAAACAAATATCACCATCTAAACCACATCTAAACAATGTAAATAAACATGAGTTTTAATTTAATGCATCCTGAGAGTGTTTATTTGGTCCAGAAACATTTTAAATCGTCTAAATGAGACCATAAGTTATGTTGAAAACATGTCCACAATGGCCACATTTGAACTAGTTTTTAACCTTGTACGAAGGGTTCGAATGAACGTCTATATCGGACGTGCAGAACACGTCAAAAAAGACGTCATAAAAACTTTCATTCCGGCCCCTCAGTGGACGTCTTTTCAACGTCCGAACTTTTGTGACAAAGACGTTGAAAAGACGTCTTTTGGACATCATTTTGCTCAGTGGGTTGGCAACATGTTTATACTTTCATGGCAATAAAGCCCCTTTGAATTTAATTCAATTGAATTTCTCTTTATGTTTTGGGAACACATACTTAACATTTATTATGCCTGAATAAGGTAAATGGCTTATTCTGCGGACCAAGAACTAGTTAATAAACTTTGCATGTCACAGTAAAATAAGTCCACTGCAGACCGAACAGTAACAACATATTCTTCACCTAGATTAAAAGGCTAACTTCTGTGACATTCAAACCTTTTCTAATTTGAGTATCTTCTGGAACACAGGTTAAAATGGTTTAAAATTAAATTATAAGTCTTTACCTTGGCCATAACAAAAGATGCAATTTGTAAGGGACATCATATTTGTGACTGTATTTCAAAATATGTATTGCACCCTACTAGACATTGAGAATGTCTTGCACTAGACATGTTTTTATGGTATTGAAGATGCTGCAAAGGATCCTGTTGCTAAAGGTTCTGAGAATAGCCTAAAATGGACCAAAAAGAAAATTCTAGGTCCCTTAAAAGTTCTACAAAGTTCCAGTAATGTTAATAAATGTTACTTTAACAATTTAGATTCTAGTTCCCCTAAAGGTTCCTGTAATGTTAGTAAAGGTTCTGAAAATGTTCAGTAAACATGATGGAAAGACCTTAATAGGACAAAAAAATAATATTCTAAGTTGGTCCCTAAAACATTGGATTTCTGAATTAAATATTGTCCCCTAAACGTTCCCAGAACGTCCTGAATGTTCCCTGAAGGTCCTCCAAATAATTTCCCCAAGCCCTTTAAAGGGGGGGTTGACTGTGATTTCACTTTTTTTCATTTTAAATAGTGTGTAATGTTGCTGTTGGTGCATGAACAGTATCTGCAAAGTTGCAGCGCTGAAAGTTTAAGTGTAAGCAGAGATATCGTCTTTTAAAAATCAGGAAGTATAATTGCCTACAAAAACGACTCGATTGGGACTACAACGGGTTATGGTACGTCACTAACCCACACATTTGCATCAACCCTCCCTCTGGAATATGCAAAAAAGTGCATGCGCATATTTCAGCAGCTCCAGCTCGTTAGTGTGTTGTGTTCACGCAGCTGTCAGGTCTTCTGTGTTTCGGGCTTCCCACGGACGCTGTACTTCGTCAACAATGGATACAATTTATGATTTGATTATCTTCCTGAAAGTGACGATCGTAATCTAGCTCTCTGTGCTGCACATTTACGGAAGACTTCCAAAATCTCCATGAGTATTTACTTCCAGAATCTCAACGAGTAATGCCGGATTCAACAAGAAACTCTTATTAAAACATAAAGCAGATCCAACTTTAAAACCAGAGGCAGCTAACCTGTAAGTAGGCTAAGACTTAATCATTTTAAATGTATTTGCATGTATAATTTCAGACGTAATGTTTTAGTTTTATCAAATGCCAGCGCTGGCTTTAGCCACTTAGTTATGCTATTTCGTGTCTATGACAACCGTGTACAAACATGAATTTTGTATTTAAGTACTACTGTTGTAAATGTATTTTTCATGTATATATGTTTTATGACGTTATTTTCGATTTTGATCAAGAACATAAACTTGCCAACGCAGTTTGAGTATAACATTAGTAGCCATTCAGTTGCTATTGTTGCCAGTCAGATGCTATTGTCTAAAACAAACGTGTATAAAGTTAAAAAAAATGTAGCAAATTATCATTCAGAAACCTTTATTAAGAGCCGTGTGTGGTGAGGTTCTGCTTGACTCTCTTCATCGCCGCTTTCTCGATCTGATTCTGCCTCACTGATACTGCAGTTCGACACATATTTACATCTGGACCGGAGCTCATGACGTGCACGTTACGCTCGTAAAGGTAATGGGCGTTAACCTTCCGGACAACGTGAGCGACAGTTTAGCCAATCACAACACACCGGCCCAAACTAACCAACCTGAGCCCACCACATATTTCTGAGGGAGTGTTTTCAAAGAATCAGGAAGTAAACCAGTCGTTCAGAGGACAGAGGAGAGCGCGGCTGACAATAAAGGTGAAGTTTATGAAAAATAAGACTTTTTAAAAAATAAAAACCACGAATACATGTAATATTGCACCCCATAAACACAATCATGCAATGAAAAAAGCAGTCAACTCCCCCTTTAAAGAACTCCACATCGTGACTGTCTGGGGAACGTCTGTGGGAACGTTACCATGCAACGTCCTTGACACCAGCGGGGACGTTCTCAGAACGTTCTGGGAATGTAAAATTTGTAGCTGGGAAGGCTGCATCAAAAGGTAGCTTTGAGGCAAAAATCTGGCCCTGGTATCCAGACTGCCTGTCAGCGAGAATAAAATCGCGTTGCGGTAAGGCAGTATGGGGAAACCCAGACTACCAGAAAGAACCAATGATGGTGAAATCAGATCACCGGTATACCGACTGTTGTCAGACTCATTGTGCATGTAAACCTCTCACTGGATTATTACAATTAATGGCTAAATGCATGTTTGGAAATGTAATGTTACACTGATATTTTACATCTATTTTTGAGGGTGAAAATACTAAAACATTTGCACATTACTGTATAAATATATATGTATGTGTGTGTGAGAGTGTGTAAATTGATCTAGCTACATGGATTTTATTTTTGATTTTCACAGTGCATTGCATGTATAGTTATTGTATATTTTACATTGAATTTGAGTTATTTTCTTTGTCTTAATGGCAGAATTGAAAGCCAACCATGCAGGTCACAACCACAGGTAAGCTATTAGCTTATTTCTATAAATTAATCAGTTGACACAGTTTGTTTTGGTCAGTATTATAATACTAGTGTTTTGCACCTAAACCTTTTTCTTCTTCAGTATGACCAACGTGCTGTAACCGAAGCAGCACAATATTTAATGTTGGCCAGAGCAATCCCTGACGAAAATACAAGACAGGGTCTGACTCAGAGCCAGATCCAGCAGTCAGTAAGACCTACTGTGGAACATGAAATGACTAGGTAGATAGTAAGCATTTTTAAAAGGGCCAGTTCAGGTGTTACACAGAAAACTCAAACATTACTTTTTTTTATAGTGATAGAAGTTCGGCATCGGATGCAGCAGCTAAAAATTTTATTTTTTGCTACTCAAAAATAAACACCAAAAACACATATTAATAGTTTTACCTGTATAATGCTCTATAATTTCCAGATCTTTTCCTGGATTTTTTTAGAAAGGCTGGCAAAAATAATAGACATCTTGCCAGAAGTCAAAGGTCAACAGTACCAGCAAAAGCGCAGAAAACGTTTGATTGTTCTGTGTCTTTGCTGGGCTCTAAATCTGATACAACCCTGTCTATATCTGAAGAGCTGCAGCTCATGCAAGCAGGGCTAGGAAAGATGACCCTGTCCTTGACATCGGATACAACACATGCAGAGAGGAGCCCGATCCTAAGCAAATGCATATTCTGAATGGCATTATTTGTTGTGTCAGTGTTTTAAGGGTTTTCTTTAACCTTAAAGGAGAACTCCGGCGAACAACGAACCTTTGGTCTAATAAAACATCGGTACCTAGTCAACCGTTCTCTGAGATTTGTTTTCATGATAATCGAATGTAAAGAGTTTTATCTCTAAAAACTGTTTAGCGTATATACTGGGGGCATTGACTAAGTAAAATGAAATCGCTAGTTTATACCACTAACAAGGCTCAAAATAGCCACACACTAACACAGTAACATAATGAGGGTCTATACATGCAAAACGAAGCATTGAGAACTTTGTAAGAGTACAGACCGTTTAATAAGAAGATACTGTTATAAAGACAGTTCACTTCATGTATACACAGCAGGAGCCATCTTAAAAAATATTCTCAATTTTATTATTTATTAATTTTAATATTTGTATATTCTTCTACGGGGCCATAACATAAGCTACAATAATGGAGCCTTTTATACATTGTCGTGTTTCTTTAGAAATAAATAAAGGACAAATGGGGTCTTCAAACACCTCAGATGTAAAGTTATTCGCTGTCAAAGTGACGCCAAAATGAATGGGAGTCAATGGGAATGCTAACGCAAGTGAAGTTCTGCTGCAAGATGTCAACTCCCGCGAGGCTTCAACTTCCGGTCGATGGATTACCCCCTTGCGTAGATCCAACAAGACTCGTCTTTGTAGAAACTACTGAATTTTTCTGTTTGTTGAAATAAAATTTTCACATACAGTTAACTTAATTTTAGCATTGCTCTAGTCTATTTTGTGTGTGTGTGTGTGTGTGATCTACATAACTTTAAGAGTTCTACATGTGTAATTTTGATTGAATCCAACTTCATTTTTAAATTTCCATATTACAAATTTCAAGTGGGATCTACTTAGTTTTAAAAGAAATTAGTGTATTTTAAAGTTACATGTTCTCAAATCTTCTAATTGGCAACTTAGTATTTCTACTGAAAGACTACATGCAAATAGTTTTTTTTTATTACTATTTACTAGTTTACTAGTAACACTGGTACTATGCCAGTATAATGTGCTCATCAAATATGGAAATCAAGTTATTACATAAAGTTGACATTTTGGCCATTTGATGGTAAAAATGGACAAGGTCAGTATAAAAAAAAGTATAGTAAAATATATAAACCTCACAGGTTGAGATATTATGTACAATAGAAAATTGTGCTTCATGGTGGTGCTAAAGGAAAGCTCATTAAGTGGAGGTTGACAGGCTTTAATGTCTTCAGGAATAAAGATTCCTCTATCACAAAATTCCCCTTCAATACTTCAAGATACTTTTACTTTTCAATAAAATTAAAAATAAAACATTTACATAATATTTTTTATACAATTGTGTTTTTCAGTCATGTACAGTAACATACTCTAAGACTTTAAAGGAACACGCAGACTTTTTGGGACTTTGGATTATTAGATAAGTCCATACACACCCTTTTCATCTACGTGCGTGCCATAAAGGCCTGTTTCACACCGGGACGAATTTCACGCGCGTTATCGCCGCGTTTAACGCCTCGTGACTAAACAATGGGCGCCAATGTGAGTGTTCATATTGATGTGTAAAATGCCACGCGTAAAAGTGTCATTTAAAAAAAAAAACACGCCTCGGGTTAGTTTTTTAGTTTGACGCGCCGCGTCAAAAACTATCCGACCAATGAGATTGGCTCTTTAGCTCACGTGTCTGGTGCTTCTGAAGTTACAGTAAAGCACAACTTGGGGCACTCAAACACAAAACGGTCTTGCCGATCGATCACACATACGGCGAAGAAGATATAGCCTACAAGGCAAGATATCTATGGGCAAGATGAATGGTGAGCTGCTGGTCTCGGAGCATAAAGAGCTATATGATAATATTTATATTAGTATTTCTGTAATAATAGTATAGTATAGGGTGACCAACAGTCCTGTTTCCCCAGGACATGTGTAACGGTCACTTTGTGCTTTATAGAAATCTGAGATAAGATGAGAACTGCGCATTGTGTGCGTAGTGTCAGTTAGAGTTTGCCAAGTGAGGAGAGGAGATAACCGCTCTGCCGACTCTTTGTATTCTTTCTTTTATTTTTCTATTGTGACCAAAGTTGGATGTTTGTTTTTGTGTATTTTTTCTCGCTCGATACCCCATGTATGAGGGCGAGTGTTAACGTTTGATTGGTTTTATTAAACGCGGGGAAATACGACAACTCTTGTCTCTCGTGCATCTGTTTATCAGACAACTAGTGCTATGTTTTTATCTCTGGGCAACAACTCAACTTTTGTGTTACACATGTCCTGTTTTCACGTTCTGTCCTGGCCGTCCTGGCTGTTTGTAAATGTCCTGGTTTTCATAAAACTGCTGGGAAAGATCACTTCTACAGCAAAATATAGATGGGCAAACAAGGAGGATGAGGAAGAAAAACAGGATAAAGAGGATGAAAACTAAAGATATAAATAGATTTTGTTAGTTTGTTTTTGTAAGTTTGTGAGAGCTAATTTTAGTCACATTTGGAGGCATTTCTTTTAGTTATTTATTATTTGTATATTTATTTTTGTAATACAGAAAACATTATTTCTATCATTATTTCATTCATTATTTTTTAAATCTGTCATAATAAAACATGTTGAGTAACCTCTGAGAAGCCTATCTGAATTTGTGTCTTGTAATTAGGGCTGGGCGATATATCGCACGATATTGTTATGCGCATCTAATCAGTAAAGCCGGTTCCTTGATTAGCAGTAAATCACCTTCACCTGCTTTCAGATGGAGCGGCATTTACTACAAAGAGCCGTAGATCACTGACAAGCTGAGCCATATCGCGTTAATATCGAGGACATATCGATAGCGATATTTAATGCGATATGGCTCAGCTTGTCAGTTAATTACGGCTCTTAGTCACGACAAAATCTCCTGTATTAAACTAACACACCTGAGAGTGTATATGAGTCCACATTCAAGAGTGTTAAAGTTAATGAGATAATTAAGTGATTAAATGAGTGATGATTGAGCATTATTGAAGACACCTGATGATCACAAGCAGAATCACTGAAGGAGAAAACTGAAATTTCAGGTCACCGTTATGGAGATGAATGTCTGCTTTAGTTGGGCTCTTGACACTTATACTTTCACTTTAAACTTTATTTGTCTGCTGTTATTGATTTATAACAGTCAAATGAACAAAGACAGCTGTGTTCTGATAGTGTTGGTTATGTTTTGACATAATCAAGCTGTGATCTGAAAAATGAAATTTATTCAAAGTTTTTGATATAACTTGTTAACAACAGTTTTGTGTTTCTACTGCATATTTTTATTATTCCTATAACCTAAAATATTCTGATCAAAACACTGGTTTCTTTATTTAGAAACACAGAGCTCAATTAACGGACTGTCTGTCTCAACCGTGGTGACCTTGTTGCCACCAATCACAACTCATTAATGGCTCCCATCATGCTTTGCGGTATGAATAAATTATGATCTGAATTGTCTATGTAATTTACTTTTCCTAATTGAATATTCTACTCGTCACCGTTGTTGAGGAGCATTGACTGAATCTTGAGGTCTGTGTGTGCCTTACAGAAGGATTTCTTTTTTTTTAAACAATGTTTAAGAAATTTATTATATTTAACATTCTGGATATTTATGCAGAATCTCATTTATACATGAACCAAACAGTATAAATCACAAACATGAATTTAAAATGATGAGCGCCATTATGTGACCACCATCGTATTACAATTGTTTATCTTTGTTCATCGGACAGATATAACTCAGATGCAACAGTATATTAAAATATAAAGTTAAATATATAAGTGTCAAGAGTCCAACTAAAGCAGACACTGATCTCCATAACGGTGGCTTACAATTTCACATGTTGTCTTCAGCGATTCTGCTTGTGATCATCAGGTGTCTTCAATTAATGCTCAATCATCACTAAATTAATCACTTAATTATCTCATTAACTTTAACACTCATATCGTCCATCTGAAAGCATGTGAAGGTGATTTACTGCTAATCAAGGAACCGGCTTTACTGATTAGGTGCGCATAATAATATCGTGCGATATATCGCCCAGCCCTACTTGTAATATAACAATTTTATATCCATACAGAGGAGGAATTAAAATGTATTGAAATTAATAAGGCATCTTTGAGTAAACTTTAAGTATCATTTGAATATCTGTTTGCTAGGCTGAGTGTCCTGGTTTTTGGTAATCAAAATGTGATCACCCTTGTATAGCTCTATTGTTATTTCTGTTTTACATTAAGCGCCATCTAATGTCAGGGAATGAATTTGCATGTTCACTCGGCTCATCGTCAGCGAAAAACGCTTGGGTGTGAACACAAAAACGCGTTGAAAAATGCTGACGAATAACGCGCGCTGATATTCGTCCCGGTGTGTACAGGCCTTAACTCTGTCTGACGCACCCGCGGCTAGCCTAGCTTAGCTTAGATCCAGCTAGCACACTGCTTCCAATAGGTGACAAAATAATGCCAACATTTACATGTTGCATTTGTATAGTCACTTATTGGGAGCAGTGTGCTAGCTGGATCTAAGCTAAGCTAGGCTAGCCGTGGGTGCGTCAGATAGAGTTACAGCACGCACGGAGATGAAAAGGTTATGTATGGACTTATCTAACTCTGGGATACGGTGAATAAGCTGAAGTCCCCAAATAGTCGCAGTGTTCCTTTAAAACAACACGCTCACAATAAATGGAGATCTACTAAAATACCAACATTTCAGTATCTTTGGGTTTCTATTGAAATAAGTTCACATTGTACAATATGTTTTCCACGACTTCTTAACTGTCATCTTTCCTTAAACATTAACAGACTCACAAACATGGTCCCTATTAGTGTAACTTGAGAAAGTACATTGAACAAAGCAGAGAAATTGAACTGTAAAACTTTACCAGAGGGACGTAACTCAAACACTCTACCTTCAACAATATCTGTATGGTTTGTAGGCCAGTAAGCTGATCTTGAGAGATCATGAAATTTGGGGAACATTTTTTGGTTCCTGTCCTCCAGCTTCAGCAAGATCTTCTGGAAAGTTTACATTTCAGTTTCTTTGGGTAGCTTAGTGATCTATCAAAAATAAAATTACGATAAATTCACATTGTACAAAATATTTTCCATGAGTCATGTGTTTCTCGCTTCTTAACAGTCATTAAGAAGTGTCCTTCAAATGCTCATTAAGAGACTCACAAACATGGTCCCTATATGCAGTAGTGCAACTAGAGAGTGAATTAGGAGAACCTGAGAAATTTAACTGTAAAACTTTAACAGAGTTAAACAACGATAACAACGTCTGTATCAATTTTAGGTGAGTAAGCTGATCTTGAGATTGTGGATTTTGGAGGACATGTTTTTGTTAACATCCTCCACCTCCAGGAAGATCTTCTGAAATACTTCAAAGGTGTATTTCAGTTTCTTTGGATAGCTTAGTTCCAAGGCATAAATAATGCCCATAAGGTAAGTGCAAGCATGTGCGACACTGGGAATACAGAAAAGGTGCTCCTCGATGACTATTCCAGCTTGCTTCTCGAGACCTCCATCCCAGGCTCTGGTGACCACAAAGATGTTGTGAACGTCATCACAAACCAGAGGGAATTTAACCTACTTTTTGTTTGCTAATGTGAAGAATGCATATAGCTCTTTGCTCTGAACAGAAACCTGGGTGGATTACGTGGTTGCTGTGGTAGTTTTGTTATGTACACATGTACATTTGTGCCCGAGCAGCACTCAAAGAATGTGGTGTGTGGTGTAGGTCTACATATTTTCTAATGTTAACTTCAAAGAATAATAATAGTAATTTCGGTTTAAATTTACGATTTTGGTTTAAATCTGATAACTGTTTTGGAAATCGTAATGCGTTAGATTACTTTCACTGGTCACGAGTATGTCTGTATTTGTGTATTTATATTTACACACACACACACACACACACACACACACACACACACACACACACACACACACACACACACACACACACACACACACACACACACACACACACACACACAACACACACACACACACTATATGAAGAGTTTGGTTCCAAAACGCTATAAATCCATTTTGATGAATTTGAGTAAAACTGTGTTTTCTTTAGCAAGAAAATGGGAAGATGAAAACCACTATTTTCTGTTTCAAATTTTCACATAGCATTTGTAGGTTATAATATCAGTAAAAAATTAAATCCAGGTTTTGATTTTCAAAGATTTATTATAAAAACAGATTGTTTTTTCCCAAAATGCAATAAATCCATTAATTAATTTTTTTTCAAAATGCAATTAATCAAAAAAATTTTATACACATTGAATTTCTTGTGCAATAATATAAATCCATTGCTTTAATATAACAATATTCTGTAACACTTTAATTGTACATGCCATTAATTATCATGAATTCATGGATAAATGAATCATGCATGAATTATGCATTCATTCATACATTAATATCATCAGGAACTAACGTTTTTTTTTAACAGTTCAACGTTTTTCATTCATGACTTCATGGATGAACAACACCTTAATTAAAACATTAACTAAGATGAGCACATCATCATGAATTATTTATTAAGCATGATCTGAACGTTACTTCTGCATATCGCTGTTGTCAACCTTTGGGATGTCGCCGCTGAGCTTTTTTGACAGCGATCAGCTGTAAAATGGCTTGGCCCTGCTCGGTTTTCGTTGACTTTGAATAAAACAACTGAAAGTTTCTCAAAAGATCCCTGGGGTCTGTGTGTCAGCGTGACAGAAGTTTGATGCTGTCGTGTGAGAACAAGCAACAGCCGGCATTAATTTCCTCCTCCCGAGTGCCTCATCATCTTAATCTCCTCACGTAAATGATTCGATTCTGATGTCACGTTTACAGGATGCCTTACCCTCCGCAGGTTCACCAATGCTGTCAAAATTATTCATTTTTTTGTTTGTTTGTTGATTGAAAGGACAAAATAGAGAATCCCTAGGAAGCCGGGTGTAGTTAAAGCGCTGCCGTTACTGTTTACATTGCGTGGAATGGTGCGTTGTGAATGGGCAAGCGGATATGTGGCATTTGCAGAAAAGGAGACTGGCGTTTGTCGCGGTTTGGAAAGAAAGGGAGAAAAC
>JAQIUQ010004614.1:0-27201 GCA_030378365.1 Hybognathus amarus | reverse complement strand
GTTTGGGAACCCCTGATCTAGATGTTAGGGACTGTCTGAATACAATACATGATTTGTGATTGAAATTACACTTGTTGGTTTATAAGAATTACAATTGAAAGTAATATAATTTTTTAATTCTGTAGTGATGCATGCATGTCTACTTTTGAAAATTGATTGATAGACAAATTAAACTAAGAGAGAGACAAATCTGTGTTTTAAGAGAGATTATTAAAGGGGTCATGAACTGGCTTTTCAAATTGTTTATATTGTTATTGTAATTATATTGTTGTCTGGGGTCAACTTATGACGTTCGCTTGGTTTTTACATTAAAAACATCAAAATGGATAAGTAATAGGCTATTTTTTACCCTAGTTTTGAGCCTAGCTCAAAAACGCTTGGTTTTTATGGCGTCTTGCACTGAAAACTTGGAAGTAAAGTGGAGAACAGTTTTGCATTTTTTAATGAGTTTAACTCACCCGTCAGTGCACGTGGGGAAATTGTTTTAAAAACGTCCAATGTTGTAAAATGGCAACCGGAATGTCGGCCATACATGTTCGAACCCAGAGTCTGTGTGTTGCACCATTTCCACAATCCTCAGTGAAATGAAGCGAACAGACGATGTTTTACCCTCATCAGCTGGAACGTCACGAAAAAATAAAGTCTAACCATGCAGTGCTATTGGATTCCAGAGGAAGCTTATGCAACGACTGTCTTCTTCCACAACCAGGCACTGCACAACATTCTGTATTGCTCAGTAGCTGGATTCGGTTTGTCATCACGAGGTAGGCATCTATGATATTTAGCTATGCGTGTGATGCGTGAATCGGTGGGCGGGGCTAAACCGGCTGGGGTGGTGTTTTATCCTCTTTGACGTCATAGTTCCCCCCACAAAAACGAGTCGTTTGCTGAGCCTGGTGTCAATAAAAGCTTTTATTGGACTAACAAGGACGTTTTCAGTTTTGAAACTTACAGGATATTCGTATAATATGATGACCTCTTATTCATCAGTCTAGATCACACATTTTTGTTACGATAGTCACTGTGTCAGATTACGCGATTTTGAATACTAAAATCTTGTCGTGTCGTGGACAAGACACAATGTCAGACTACACGTTGCTTCCTGACCAGTCATCGCATGCCGTCTTTAACGCGCGTGATGTCATCGAGAAAGCGAAACTAGCGAGTGACTTCCGGAAACGAACGTAAACAAACAATGGATGAAGTGGTGAGTGTTGTATGGGCTGTCCTGTGTTCAGAAAAATGTAAAAAAAGAAGAAGAAAGAAAACCCAACAATGGACACGTTCCTGGATTGCTCGGCATTGCCTTTTCAGCGTGAGAAATACACGGTGTGGCGTGTGAGCGTGTGGACTGGTTGAATTGCGTATGTCTCACGGCCATTGCGTGAGACTTAACCCTGCTCAAAGAGGACAGTATGGGCTGTCAATCCTCCAAAGAGAACTTGAGGTAAACTATTGTTTTCTATATATTTTTACTTTTAGTTTTAACATTAGCACCATAGTCTCTTTTCGTTTTGCCATTTTTTAAAGTTGTGTACAGAAAAGATGTGCTCCTATTGGTCAACCTCATACATGTGACGGAACCGTCGTGAACGACCATTAAATAAATTAAACATGCTAGTCTTTGTGTCGTGAAGCATCGCAGACGTTACGTAGGTTGTCGCCCACTATGACACACTATACGAGATGATACAATCGAATCTTGCGTCTCGACGCCCGTCTGTCGGTTACGACCCCAACGACACCTACGTCAAACGAGATCGTGCCAAAATCTGGCTAAAAAGCGTGTAATCTGAACCAGGCAGTAGATGCCAAAAGCTCAAGGAAAATTTGATTTCTCAGTTTATCACCCCTTTAAGTCTGAACGGCCAAAAGTTGCCATAGGTGTGGAAACACCCATTAGTAAGGAGAGGTGGAGAGAGATAGAGACATAGATGAATGAATCTGGGGTTTAGGGATGTTAGCCACTGACAAACAAAGGGGATAAGGAGCGCAAAAGGGAAAGGGAATGACAAACTGGTGAGACGGGAAGAGAGCAAAAGGAGACAGATGCTGTTGCGGTGATTTGGATAGACGGATGGCTATTAATGTTTGAGACGAGGGGAACGGAAGAAAGCAGACAATGAGAGGATGATGGATGAGGTAGGAGGTAGTGGCATGGAAAAGTACAACAAGCGGAGAGAGAGAGCATGAACAACACAGTTTCCTGGCGAGGGACAGTGAAAGAGAGAGCGAGTGTGTTGTGAATGTACTCTGACAGGCTGTCATAAGCAGCCATGGGCTCCAGGACCCTGTCAGCCGGGGCAGAGTGCACGGGAAAAGAAGAACTGGAGCGAAGGAATGAGCGAAGGATGGAGCCAGAACTCCTGAGACTGACGTGGTGCTGTTCTGACTGGTCAGTAAACACGTCCTGCCCTTGTCATGAAATCTGTTCTGCTGTTGAAGCTTGAGCGAATTTCCTGTGAGGTATTCATTGTGGACTGACCCGTGACTGGGGAAAAGTGTAATGTTCCTGATTATCATCTTTAATAAAGCATGGGCAGTATGAGTGTCATCAGTCAAAACAGTGATGACATTTATTTATTATAAACCTAATTTATTATTCAGCTCTCTGGAATATTTTTAATTACGGGGCTCTATGTAGAATTCAGAAAGCCTTGTCATTAGTGACACCATTGTGGCCGTTAAGTGAACTACAGGCAGAAACTTGTTACTCGGACTCATGCACTTTCAGCATTATCCTGAACATTGTATAAGCATTCGGTTTCACTGTGTCTCGGGAGCGTAAACGAAATGTCTCATCCTTTTTATTTCCCTGGCAAACACAAACAAGTCCTTCAAATTCAAATTAGTCCGCAGGCTTTCATAGACAACCTAGGGAACTTTTTTAAATTTTCGTTTCGTTCACAGCTGTATGAGGATCTATTGTCAGAAAGGCATGATAGTATTCACAAGTTTCCGGGTGGCGCTCCTGTAAAAAATAAAGTGGGTGAAACTTCCGGTGAGGTGGGTGGAAGTAGCATTCCAATGGTATTTTGTATGTTAGTTAGCGAAGAGGCTAGCTGTTTTTCAGAGAATTATTTTACCATTTAAAGACGCAAATCTTTATGAGAGATGTCGTTACGGAGCTCAGGGACAACATGTGCTGTTCGCGGTTGTATGTATAACCGGACTAAACTATTATTCAGTGGCTTAAACGTGATTGTTTTGAACATAAGCCGAAAACGAAATCAGAGTGATCCTGCCAACGACTGTAGTTTCCATCACCTCCCAAAATACGACGAATCTTCCTGTGTACATTTGTTTAAACTTCTTAATATTCTATAAACTCTATCAGCATGTGTTTGGCTGTTCGCTACTGATGTTACACCTAAACTCAGGATCAAAGCCTGAGTCTGACAGAATACCACTGTTAACCAAATGTGCCAGTTAAATGTATTCAAGTGGCACATTCCTTTATAATCTTGAATAAACTCCAAATCACAATGACTAAAGTGTGTATTTTTTATTTAATTGTTTGTCAGCTCACACAACTGTCACCATGCCTCGATTAGTATTAATTATTAATAATGTTATTATATATACTCCCAACCAGACTACTGCGGCGGGTGAAGGTACTGTTATTTCACCCTTTTTAATTTCGTTGAGGTTGTGTTCCCACATCGTTAGCTAGTTTGATCGCTATAACTTGAATGACTGTCAACTGTTGAATGAACGAGTGTCAAGCATGTCAAGTCGCGCTTTGTTTACTTCTGAACTGGAAGACGCGCCCACTTTTGACGCAAGGCCTCATGGGGCGTAGGAAACTTGTGGGATACATAAACTGTGATTTGAGCGCTGTAATACAGACCTTACAAAATGTAATCGTTATGTTTTATTATAACCTTAGCATGAGCCATTCTATCTACATACTCATCGGGGTACCTGCTACACGTTAAGTCGGCATTTTGAGCCGCCATGTTTCTACAGTAGCCCTAAAACGGTTTCATCACTCTGTTGTTTTCTTCTTCTTTGTTGGTGTTTTAGAGGCAACTGGCCCGTTCACTATGTTAAATACGCACACAAAAAGTAGTAGTAGTTGTAAAACTAAAGTCTTTGACCATGTGTAGCTATTAGCTATTAGCTAACGTAGCTGCTTCACTACTCTTACCTTGTACACAATAGCATGCAAAAAAACCTAGTGAATAAAACACTGACAAAATGGTAAACAAATAACAATAAAATTTGCAATGACATCATTTTACTGAATAAATAAGTGAATATAATTTCTTATTTCATCTTTGTGAAGAAACCTTCGTTGCCTGACCGGCTGTTCTCTGCTGTCTCAGACGATAAGTTTGTCCTCCTTAGCCACCGTAGCTTCTTCGAAAAAGGGAGGGGTGAGCGGTGGGCTGACCCGTTGGTTGCAATTCACAACCAAACCGCTAAAATCTACACACTGCACCTTTAATACATGAAAATTCGTTCATAAACTCCCTTTATGACATCACTGGCAAACTGTACATTACTCATAATGGATATCACAATTTATTTTTAGTCAGAGTTGTAGATTTTGTCAGGGTTGAGTGTGTTAGTGTGAGAGACATGTCAGCGCTCTTCTCTGTATCTGATTGCTACATTGTTTTTAACCTGTCATTCTGACTGGAGTATGGACGAATTTTCATTTTATAGTGATTGCATGAGTGGACAATAAGGTGTTTGATCAAATTATCCTCAGCAGGAATTGCTGCATGTGACTCACCCTACCGGACGGATTTATACACAGTAAGTGGTCACATTGACTCTACTACAGTTTTGCAGTTTACTTTTTATAAGATACTAAGTACTAAAAGTATATACTGCAGAGGTGGTGGTTAAGTACACACAGTCAAGTCATTAAATTACCTCTTGGCTTGACCCTATGAAAGGTAATGTCTGAACTGGATAAAGAAAATCCACTGGAAATATACAGTATTTTTTTTTTGGCAAATCAACTTAGATAATTGATATGGTTCAGAATCAGATAACATAATTATGTTGAGTAAATGCAATGCTCTAATTGACTTAAAATTGGAAGGCAACCAGGTTATTTTTTTTTTTAAGTTAAACCAACATTTTTAACAGGGTAAAATACTATTTAATACACACTAAATATTGATCATATTTGCAATTAAATAATTCTAATGGAATCTAAATACAACTAAAACTCAAGAATTGTATTAGACACATGCAACCATGAGCTATTTCTTACAGTGGAGAACAAAATCTGCAACAACAACAAAAAGTTCTAACCCTGCCACCGCAAATGCTGACAGTCACTTATTCCCGCAGTACAGATTAAATTTAGGATTATAAAAATAAAAAGTTTAGGATGGATTAGAACAAGAAATTCCTCACACTCAAAGCAGAAACATTGGCACAAGACTAAAGCCGCTTTTCCAAACCGTTCTCGTTTCTTAACCATTTCCTCCGATGCCGACGGATAAGGATTCGTTTTCCACTGTGGAGTTGATAACAGAGCTCTTTGGAGAGTAATACAAATGCGTCAGTCGTTGCCTGATAATGCAAAAGTTTACACAGTATTGAGATGTAAATGGCCATCGAAGTTACTGGAGAATGATCCGGCATTTCTTTTAATTGTATACTGTTTATATACGGTTCCTTATCGTTCTGAGACCGTTCGAAAATCTATCCAATCTATTGACAAAAATCCCGGGACTGAAAGTGGCGGATGTAGAAACGAAGTTCACCAATTAAATGTGTCAAGTTGATTCGAGACACTACCAGGTACAAAACACAAACATTTGGTGCATGCATCTGTCAGAGTTTGAGATTTGGGCCTTTTTGGCTTTTCATAAAGTACGTTTTCAGACTAGTGGAAAGAAAACCTCCAAAATACACTTTTAAGTGAATCTTTTATAGCACTTTATCTATTTGTGTCTGAAGATTTGAATTCAGTACATATCTTTAATTTTACCACTCTTTTAATGTTCAGATTTTTATCCTAGAAATGTATGCATATAGTGCATATTTAATTAGATAATGCCTCGCACACACAAATATATGTAAACAAAGACTTTTATTTTGGATGTGATTCATCGCAATTAATTTTTGCACAGCCCTAGAAAAAAATGTTTGGAATTCTTAATGTAATTGGTCGACTGAGGAAGTATGGTGGTCCATTTTTACCCATTCGCCTTAAATGGTTGACAGGGTGGATTGCTCCATCGAATAAAAATATAGTTTTATGTTAAAAAATAATGTTTGAGATTTATTTTGTATCGACTTTATATTTGTCGGAACTGGCAAACAAATTACTTTGTGCATAGCCTAATTAATATTCATATTCCATTTTGTGACATCACAACCAGCACGTCTGTGAAGACCGTCCACACTTTTGAAACAAAGTGAAATCAAAGGCATTGCCTGTTTCGTGTTCAGGCATAAGGTAATCCCACAGAATGACAACACTAGTTTAGAGTGACAGTTCTCGGACTGACACACTCTGTAATTTTCTTAGCACACGAGCTAATTTCAACAGTACTGTCGAAGTGAAGTGCTGGGTGCCGGAACTCCCAGCTCCATATTGAATAATAAATCATATGAATTTATACAAAAAGTATGCTAGAAAGCAAATACAGCGTGAAGCAGCGAAATGCTTAATGAAATGAAACCGGTGTGTAGACACGAATGAAATGGACAGACTGATGTGACACGAAAATGAAAAACTGATTGTGCAAATGTACATATGTATAGAACGAGAGACGGCACGAAAGATTTGGTAAAGCTACATCTTTAACTCAGCACAGTACAAGTGCCATAAATGTATCAAATGAGACCGCTAAGAAGAATCGCAAAGCAATACTTCTGTAATTCCCCCTTTCCCTCTCCTTCTAAGGGTATTTCAGTCCCTACTGGCATCTTAGCCGCATGCACTTTCTTGATTTGATCTGTAACTGTTCTGGCTGGGTCCAGCGTTCCACGTGAGAAGTTCAGTATTTGGTGCAAAATCCAAGAAACGATTAAACAAAAGCAAACACTGGTGGGACAGGAAAGGACGCTGAGACTCCTCAATACAAGGAGCTGCAGCCAAACTGTCAGCTTGCAGCAGTGTCTTAATTGAGCACACACACACACACACACACCGTTCAGCCAGCCAGGACTCAGAGTGCTCCTCCAGCTATCGAAGTCTCTTATCAAGGGTAACCGTTTGAACTTCACATGCATTTCGCATCAAATCATCAAACTCAGATATTACAAATTTCCTTTGATCAATCCAAAAATCTGAAAATACTTCTGCACCTCAGAAATAAAATCCGCACACACACCACTGAACTGAATCACAATTGAATGTTATTTGCTATTGATTCTGTGGTTTCTTGTTGATCACTGTAACGCTGCTTTAAAACAGTCTGTCCTGTATAAAACACTACATAAATAAAGGATGACTTGACAAAATGATGTTTATGAGGCTGCAAATAGGGAAGTTTAGAAACTCCATTTTAGAAATGAAGATAAAATGTCACTTTATGGTTATCGCACTTTGTGGAATATGTTTATCGTTAATGAACGACACCTGTACGCTACACATAAACTGAAACCGAAACACACCATGTACTGTCGCCGAAATAACCATTTGTTAATTTTTCGGGCAAAGAATTGACTTGTATTTCAATTGTTTACTAAAAGTTCTTGAAAAAAAAAAAATAAACAGTTTTGCTCCGTATTTCTTTTTCTCCTAAAGGGAAAGCCAATCCATAAAGGCTTTGGAAGTTCAATAAGTAAAACAGAGCACAAATTTAAATATCTACAAATTTAAATATATACTCAAATATTAATGCGTTTTGTGTTAAATTGTAATTATTCAAACACAATATCAAATATTTATAAAAATGTTTAATTTTTATTAATGAATTAATTATTGTAATAATCATTTTTAAAAACCAACCCAGGGATAACCGCACAGGGCTCTTGGCAAACAAATCAGCACAGAATGGCTAAGTGGATGGCAAATTATGACCATGATGCTGTTGCAGTCATTTTCCGAGTTAATAAAGCTCTCATTGTTGAAATTAACTCACACTGATTGTGTGAAGAAGGCCGTGATTACATGATGACTTCTTTTCATGAGTAAACACAGCTCAGTGTGTGCTATAGGCCTCAGTGGAGGGGGACGTTGGAGAATAAAGCAGACAGTTTGCTGCATGTTAATAGATTTCCAACATCTTGGATCTGAACACTGATCAATCCACAAAATAAACAAAAAATACTTTGCGATTGCATTGACTATTTGCAGTGCTCTTCTAGATAAAGCTAAATTGAATTAAAGCGGCTTCTCCAATAAAACGCAGTCCTAGACGGCAAACCTATATGGATCAAATGCTGCTTGCAACCTTTGTGAGTCGGGGTGACCGGGCTGAACACTATTCAGAATTGAATTTCAAATGCCTTTTAAATCCCAATTCAATTCAATTTACATTTTAATTGAGTTTTAAATGAGGTAGAAAACAGGTTGCAGAATTCAACATTCAAATACAGACAGACTGATAGATGGAAAGATGGACGGATGGATTGATGGATGGACGGATGGATAGATGGATGGATGGATGAAAGGATAGATGGATAGACAGATGGATGGATGGAAGGATAGATGGATGAATAGATGGGTGGACAGACGGATAGACGGATGGATGGACGAACCAGATAGATGGGTGGATAGAGAGGGATGGATGGACAGATGGATAGACGGATCAATGAATGGATGGATGGACAGATAGATGGATGGATCGATGGATGCATAGGTGGATGGATGGATGGATGGGAAGATGGATGGATGAATGTACAGATGGATAAACGGATGGATGGATGGACGGATGGATGGATAGATGGATGGACTGACAGATAGTTGTATGGATGGATGATGGATGGGCTGACAGATAGTTGGATAGATGGATGGACTGACAGATGGATGGATGGACTGACAGATAGTTGGATGGATGGATGGACAGATGGATAAACGGATGGATGGACAGATGGATGGATAGATGGATGGACTGACAGATAGTTGGATGGATGGATGGATGGATGGACTGACAGATGGATGGATGGACTGACAGATGGATGGATGGACTGACAGATAGTTGGATGGATGGATGGACAGATGGATGGATGGATGGATGGACTGACAGATAGTTGGATGGATGGATGGATGGATGGATGGATGGACTGACAGATGGATGGACGGATGGATGGATAGATGGTATGGACTGACAGATAGTTGGATGGATGGATGGATGAATGGTATGGACTGACAGATAGTTGGATAGATGGATGGATGGACTGACAGATAGTTGGATGGATGGATGTATGGACAGATGGATAAACGGATGGATGGATGGATGGATGGATGGATAGATGGATGGACTGACAGATAGTTGGATGGATTGATGGATGGATGGATGGACTGACAGATAGTTGGATAGATGGATGGATGGATGGATGGATGGATGGATGGACTGACAGATGGATGGATGGATGGATAGATAGATAGATAGATAGATAGATAGATAGATAGATAGATAGATAGATAGATAGATAGATAGATAGATAGATAGATAGATAGATAGATAGATAGATAGATAGATGCATAGATGGATGGATGGACAGATGGATAGACGGATCGATGGATGGATGAATGGATGGATGGATAGATACTGTAGATAGATTGATGGATGGATAGATAGATGGACAGATGGATGGATGCATAGGTGGATGGATGGACAGATAGTTGGATGGATAGTTGGATGGATGGATGGACAGACGGATGGATGGATAGATGGATAAACAAATGACGAAAACTTAAAAGTAGTTTTGTTTGAAATCAGTATGAAGTAAACACATACATGAGCGTAATTCTGCTCTGCTTTCTGTGAACTAATCCGTTCTCAGTTCAAGCATTTAAGACCTGTCATTTCAGTCAGCAAACCCTACAAGCCTTTCTGAGCGCTTCACGACGAGCAGAGGCGGCCTGAACAATCCCAATTAGAGGAAGAGGAATTATAAAGAAAACAAATGAGACACGCCGGACTTATAAAGCCAAACATCTCATTGCTGATTCCACCTCGTTCTCTGTCTCCTTTAAACTGTTTGTATGCAGGAGCCGTAGGCTAGAATTCATTATCAAAAAAGCTACTCTGTCTGCATTAAGGATGGGGAAACAAACACATGTTGATTTCAAATCATATACTTGTGTTTCCAGGACCTTCCGAACCAATCCCACATGGACACGGGGGCTCCGAACACCTGATTGGCTCAGCACTAGAAGTGTGCAGCTTCCAAAGGCTTCCATTAGTTTCCTACTTCTTGCCAAGACTCGCTGCTGTTAGATACTTTAGAAGAGGATAGAAAATCCTGCTTCTATGGAAAGCACCGCTGGAATAAATAAGCATGAGTAATAGCGGTCGGAGGTCTTTGTCTCTCAGTTCAGCGGAGTGTGTAAGGTTTATTAAACACAGACAGCTGGAATGAAAGGAGACTGGCAGAGATATCGGGCGTCCCCTGAGAAAACATGCTGACAGGAAATGGGCTGCTTCCCAGATGCACCAGTTAATTGGTTAATGAGTTAATGAGTTAATTAGCATGAAGCAGCTTGCAAACGTGAAATTTTGCACCGAACGGAAGGGTCCGTGCGCGAGGGCACATGGGTATGCAGCCGTACATGTTTAAACACACGCAATATGGTCGTATGCAAACCTGATTATGCCAAATCGCAGCCTGAAATGAACCTTAAACCACCCCCTCTATCACCATATGCTGCTTCCCATCAGTCATCCATGCGGTATGTGTGTGTGTGTGTGTTTAACCTGCAGTAATTGTGGCTTTGTGCAGTTCTTTCCGATTTAATTTGCATGCAAGGAAAATGGGTGCTGAGGGAGGGGCGACAGCTGATCTCCACAATCATGACCTTAAAGAGAGAGAGAGATGGAGGATATACAGGCGAAAGGCCAAGAGAAACTGAGGGACGAGAAAAACGAACATCTAAATGGGTGATTAAAATGAAATCATTTGGAGTTGACATGGAATATTCCTTTGTCACAGTGCAGACAAAAGGTGATTAAAAAGTTAATGTTGCATATACATACATATAATTAATACGCTGAAATCTTCATAAAAATATCATGGAAATGTCATGCGTTAGACCACCCAATTATGTCTGGTAGAAACCTCTAAAATCTCTAAAAACTCTATTTTTGAAATAATTAAACACTGCATTGTCAAAGTTGATATTGTGCCTTTAAGATCTGACACTTGCACGTGATTATCATTATAGTATTCACCAAAAATCAAGGAGTTCAAGGTTTTTGACCAGCGAAAATAAGAGAATAATGGACACATGTGTTTTGTCAGTGCCTCACATTATGTTTTCATGGTAACACTTTACAATAAGGTTCATTTATTAAACATTAGTTCATGCATTAACTAACATGAACTAACCATTTGTTACTGTATTTGTTATTCTTTGTTAACGTTAGTTAATACAAATGCTAGCTGTTCATTGTTTGTTCATGTTAGTTCACAGTGCATTAACTAATGTTAACCAGTGGCGCCTCCAGAAATTTTTCATAGGGGTGGCCAGATGGGGCCAGTTAAAATCTTGGGGTGGCACACCAAAACTACGGTATAAACCATAATTTCAGAATTGTATTCTACTGTTGTAGTAAACCAGCCTGTAGAAAACTATTAGAAAGACTTAAGGAAACTCCTACTGATATACTTTGGTTTATTGTGTAATATTTAATGTTACTAATGATATTAGTAGGGCCCTACTAATATATATTATATATAATGATATACATTATATGATAAATATATAAGGGCCCTTGCCCCACAGCAAATTTCCAGATACTTACAGAATTGTGATGAATTTAATAATGTTTAAGTTATTATTTTGCAGTGTAAGATTACAGTTAACACCTTTAAATATTACATAAATGTATTATGAATTTTTAATAAACTTAATGAGTGTATACATCAGCAGCAAAAAGTAATTCTTGAAAAAATCTGCACAGTAATTTTATAAAATCTAAATATGTTAATAAAAACAAATTACTATTAGTTCTCTTTTAAAATTCAATCAGGCAATCATACATGTCACAATTTTATATTTATATATTAGCTAATGTCAAGAATTCAGAAGTGCATATATAGCCTACACTACAAATAAATAATATACAATTAAATCATGCTTATGTAAAATGTATTGAGCAGGCTAGTAACAATATATATTGGCTTTTAATAATATTTCAGTGCGCAAACCCATGATAACATGAAAACCAGAGAGCACACAGCGTGTATGCGCATCGCGTGTGCAGAATGATGTGCTCAAAGCAACAGTGTGCAGCACTGCGCTGCATAAGTGCGCATTTAAAAGCTCATGTCACAAATAGAAGAAATGTCGAGCGCACAAATCCTAGTGCGATTTGTTCCTTTGTTTCACAATTATTGTGCGTTTGATGCCGATTGATAGTCCTTGTGATATGTGTGATCTAACAGTAACAAGCACACGGTAGTGAGTTGTTTAAAAACAGCAACAAACTCCAAGAAAATAAAGTAATTTTATACGAATATACAGCCTTTTATCTACAGATCATGCATTTATAATGTGAATATATCATACTGGAGAGAGTTTTACCGTGCATCCAAGAGGCGCGCGTGCTGTTTGAATATGAACGGAGAATGATTGACAGCCGCAGAGGAGGGAAAACGAGTTTCCATATACTTTAATGATGTAAATATACTTCTGTCCCTTACATTAAGCTATGGAATGACTTCAGATGACTTTGTCACCCAAACTGACGTGAAAAAGCGAGAGGCGCCGAAAAGTGCGCTGTTTGCATCCCTGCCTGTCAAAACGTGGCAAGAAAATAAATAAATAAAAATAAAAATAATCAAAAAGCTGCTGTAACAGTATTCCATTTGGCACTTAAAAAGCACGTCACGACACATAATTCACTGTCTTCTTTTACTTTTACTAATATTTTTGACTTATTTATAAAATGCATAACTGATGCTACAAAAATTAATACTGGCCATTGGGGTGGCCAATGGGGTGGCCAGGAGTCGGCCACCCCCTGGTGGCGCCATTGATGTTAACAAGATTTTAATAAAATATTAGTAAATGTTGAAATTAACATTACCAACGATTAACAAATGCTGAAGAAGTATTGTTCATTCTTTGTTAATGTTAACTAATGTAGTAACTAATGAACCTTATTGTAAAGTGTTACCGTTTTCATCAACTTACAGGTTATAAAGTTTATTAGCTATGTAGACGCTCAGTTTTCAGTCATTTAACCAAAATATCATGTTATAAAAGACTATTTAAGACAGTATTGGCTATGACTCAATGACAAATACTGTACATATTAAGACACTCGTCTCTGTCCTTAAATACATAAAACATTAGCCATTATATAAGAAGAATATCAGTAACCAGACAGTTTCTGGTCTCATTGACCTCCATAGTATAATTTTTTCCTACTATGGAAGTCAATGAGACCAGAAAGCTGTCTGTTCAATGATATTCTTCTAAATTTCAGAAAATCAGCTGAGTACATTCTACCACTCGGGGTGAACCCAGCTGGGTTCACCCCGAGTGGTAGAATGTATTCAGCTGATTTTCTGAAATTTAGAAGAATATCATTGAACAGACAGCTTTCTGGTCTCATTGACTTCCATAGTAGGAAAAAATTATACTATGGAGGTCAATGAGACCAGAAACTGTCTGGTTACTGATATTCTTCTTATATAATGGCTAATGTTTTATGTATTTAAGGACAGAGACGAGTGTCTTAATATGTACAGTATTTGTCATTGAGTCATAGCCAATACTGTCTTAAATAGTCTTTTATAACATGATATTTTGGTTAAATGACTGAAAACTGAGCGTCTACATAGCTAATAAACTTTATAACCTGTAAGTTGATGAAAACGGTAACACTTTACAATAAGGTTCATTAGTTACTACATTAGTTAACATTAACAAAGAATGAACAATACTTCTTCAGCATTTGTTAATCGTTGGTAATGTTAATTTCAACATTTACTAATATTTTATTAAAATCTTGTTAACATCAATGGCGCCACCAGGGGGTGGCCGACTCCTGGCCACCCCATTGGCCACCCCAATGGCCAGTATTAATTTTTGTAGCATCAGTTATGCATTTTATAAATAAGTCAAAAATATTAGTAAAAGTAAAAGAAGACAGTGAATTATGTGTCGTGACGTGCTTTTTAAGTGCCAAATGGAATACTGTTACAGCAGCTTTTTGATTATTTTTATTTTTATTTATTTATTTTCTTGCCACGTTTTGACAGGCAGGGATGCAAACAGCGCACTTTTCGGCGCCTCTCGCTTTTCACGTCAGTTTGGGTGACAAAGTCATCTGAAGTCATTCCATAGCTTAATGTAAGGGACAGAAGTATATTTACATCATTAAAGTATATGGAAACTCGTTTTCCCTCCTCTGCGGCTGTCAATCATTCTCCGTTCATATTCAAACAGCACGCGCGCCTCTTGGATGCACGGTAAAACTCTCTCCAGTATGATATATTCACATTATAAATGCATGATCTGTAGATAAAAGGCTGTATATTCGTATAAAATTACTTTATTTTCTTGGAGTTTGTTGCTGTTTTTAAACAACTCACTACCGTGTGCTTGTTACTGTTAGATCACACATATCACAAGGACTATCAATCGGCATCAAACGCACAATAATTGTGAAACAAAGGAACAAATCGCACTAGGATTTGTGCGCTCGACATTTCTTCTATTTGTGACATGAGCTTTTAAATGCGCACTTATGCAGCGCAGTGCTGCACACTGTTGCTTTGAGCACATCATTCTGCACACGCGATGCGCATACACGCTGTGTGCTCTCTGGTTTTCATGTTATCATGGGTTTGCGCACTGAAATATTATTAAAAGCCAATATATATTGTTACTAGCCTGCTCAATACATTTTACATAAGCATGATTTAATTGTATATTATTTATTTGTAGTGTAGGCTATATATGCACTTCTGAATTCTTGACATTAGCTAATATATAAATATAAAATTGTGACATGTATGATTGCCTGATTGAATTTTAAAAGAGAACTAATAGTAATTTGTTTTTATTAACATATTTAGATTTTATAAAATTACTGTGCAGATTTTTTCAAGAATTACTTTTTGCTGCTGATGTATACACTCATTAAGTTTATTAAAAATTCATAATACATTTATGTAATATTTAAAGGTGTTAACTGTAATCTTACACTGCAAAATAATAACTTAAACATTATTAAATTCATCACAATTCTGTAAGTATCTGGAAATTTGCTGTGGGGCAAGGGCCCTTATATATTTATCATATAATGTATATCATTATATATAATATATATTAGTAGGGCCCTACTAATATCATTAGTAACATTAAATATTACACAATAAACCAAAGTATATCAGTAGGAGTTTCCTTAAGTCTTTCTAATAGTTTTCTACAGGCTGGTTTACTACAACAGTAGAATACAATTCTGAAATTATGGTTTATACCGTAGTTTTGGTGTGCCACCCCAAGATTTTAACTGGCCCCATCTGGCCACCCCTATGAAAATTTTCTGGAGGCGCCACTGGTTAACATTAGTTAATGCACTGTGAACTAACATGAACAAACAATGAACAGCTAGCATTTGTATTAACTAACGTTAACAAAGAATAACAAATACAGTAACAAATGGTTAGTTCATGTTAGTTAATGCATGAACTAATGTTTAATAAATGAACCTTATTGTAAAGTGTTACCATGAAAACATAATGTGAGGCACTGACAAAACACATGTGTCCATTATTCTCTTATTTTCGCTGGTCAAAAACCTTGAACTCCTTGATTTTTGGTGAATACTATAATGATAATCACGTGCAAGTGTCAGATCTTAAAGGCACAATATCAACTTTGACAATGCAGTGTTTAATTATTTCAAAAATAGAGTTTTTAGAGATTTTAGAGGTTTCTACCAGACATAATTGGGTGGTCTAACGCATGACATTTCCATGATATTTTTATGAAGATTTCAGCGTATTAATTATATGTATGTATATGCAACATTAACTTTTTAATCACCTTTTGTCTGCACTGTGACAAAGGAATATTCCATGTCAACTCCAAATGATTTCATTTTAATCACCCATTTAGATGTTCGTTTTTCTCGTCCCTCAGTTTCTCTTGGCCTTTCGCCTGTATATCCTCCATCTCTCTCTCTCTTTAAGGTCATGATTGTGGAGACTCAGCTGTCGCCCCTCCCTCAGCACCCATTTTCCTTGCATGCAAATTAAATCGGAAAGAACTGCACAAAGCCACAATTACTGCAGGTTAAACACACACACACACACATACCGCATGGATGACTGATGGGAAGCAGCATATGGTGATAGAGGGGGTGGTTTAAGGTTCATTTCAGGCTGCGATTTGGCATAATCAGGTTTGCATACGCCCATATTGCGTGTGTTTAAACATGTACGGCTGCATACCCATGTGCCCTCGCGCACGGACCCTTCCGTTCGGTGCAAAATTTCACGTTTGCAAGCTGCTTCATGCTAATTAACTCATTAACTCATTAACCAATTAACTGGTGCATCTGGGAAGCAGCCCATTTCCTGTCAGCATGTTTTCTCAGGGGACGCCCGATATCTCTGCCAGTCTCCTTTCATTCCAGCTGTCTGTGTTTAATAAACCTTACACACTCCGCTGAACTGAGAGACAAAGACCTCCACCGCTATTATCAGTGCTTATTTATTCCAGCGGTGCTTTCCATAGAAGCAGGATTTTCTATCCTCTTCTAAAGTATCTAACAGCAGCGAGTCTTGGCAAGAAGTAGGAAACTAATGGAAGCCTTTGGAAGCTGCACACTTCTAGTGCTGAGCCAATCAGGTGTTCGGAGCCCCCGTGTCCATGTGGGATTGGTTCGGAAGGTCCTGGAAACACAAGTATATGATTTGAAATCAACATGTGTTTGTTTCCCCATCCTTAATGCAGACAGAGTAGCTTTTTTGATAATGAATTCTAGCCTACGGCTCCTGCATACAAACAGTTTAAAGGAGACAGAGAACGGGATGGAATCAGCAATGAGATGTTTGGCTTTATAAGTCCGGCGTGTCTCATTTGTTTTCTTTATAATTCCTCTTCCTCTAATTGGGATTGTTCAGGCCGCCTCTGCTCGTCGTGAAGCGCTCAGAAAGGCTTGTAGGGTTTGCTGACTGAAATGACAGGTCTTAAATGCTTGAACTGAGAACGGATTAGTTCACAGAAAGCAGAGCAGAATTACGCTCATGTATGTGTTTACTTCATACTGATTTCAAACAAAACTACTTTTAAGTTTTCGTCATTTGTTTATCCATCTATCCATCCATCCGTCTGTCCATCCATCCATCCAACTATCCATCCAACTATCTGTCCATCCATCCACCTATGCATCCATCCATCTGTCCATCTATCTATCCATCCATCAATCTATCTACAGTATCTATCCATCCATCCATTCATCCATCCATCGATCCGTCTATCCATCTGTCCATCCATCCATCTATGCATCTATCTATCTATCTATCTATCTATCTATCTATCTATCTATCTATCTATCTATCTATCTATCTATCTATCTATCTATCTATCTATCTATCTATCTCATCTATCTATCCATCCATCCATCCATCTGTCATGTCCATCCATCCATCCATCCATCCATCCATCCATCTATCCATCCATCTGTCAGTCCATCCATCCATCCATCAATCCATCCAACTATCTGTCAGTCCATCCATCTATCCATCCATCCATCCATCCATCCATCCGTTTATCCATCTGTCCATACATCCATCCATCCAACTATCTGTCAGTCCATCCATCCATCTATCCATCTATCTGTCAGTCCATTCCATTCATCCATCCATCCATCCAACTATCTGTCAGTCCATCCATCTATCCATCCATCCGTCCATCCATCTGTCAGTCCATCCATCCATCCATCCATCCATCCATCCAACTATCTGTCAGTCCATCCATCTATCCATCCATCTGTCCATCCATCCATCCAACTATCTGTCAGTCCATCCATCCATCTGTCAGTCCATCCATCCATCTGTCCAGTCCATCCATCCATCCATCCATCCATCTATCTGTCAGTCCATCCATCTATCCATCCATCTGTCCATCCATCCGTTTATCCATCTGTCCATCCATCCATCCAACTATCTGTCAGTCCATCCATCCATCTGTCAGTCCATCCATCTATCCAACTATCTGTCAGCCCATCCATCATCCATCCATACAACTATCTGTCAGTCCATCCATCTATCCATCCATCCGTCCATCCATCCATCCGTTTATCCATCTGTACATTCATCCATCCATCTTCCCATCCATCCATCCATCCACCTATGCATCCATCGATCCATCCATCTATCTGTCCATCCATCCATTCATTGATCCGTCTATCCATCTGTCCATCCATCCCTCTATCCACCCATCTATCTGGTCGTCCATCCATCCGTCTATCCGTCTGTCCACCCATCTATTCATCCATCTATCCTTCCATCCATCCATCTGTCTATCCATCTATCCTTTCATCCATCCATCCATCTATCCATCCGTCCATCCATCAATCCATCCGTCCATCTTTCCATCTATCAGTCTGTCTGTATTTGAATGTTGAATTCTGCAACCTGTTTTCTACCTCATTTAAAACTCAATTAAAATGTAAATTGAATTGAATTGGGATTTAAAAGGCATTTGAAATTCAATTCTGAATAGTGTTCAGCCCGGTCACCCCGACTCACAAAGGTTGCAAGCAGCATTTGATCCATATAGGTTTGCCGTCCAGGACTGCGTTTTATTGGAGAAGCCGCTTTAATTCAATTTAGCTTTATCTAGAAGAGCACTGCAAATAGTCAATGCAATCGGAAAGTATTTTTTGTTTATTTGTGGATTGATAGGTGTTCAGATCAAGATGTTTGGAAATCTATTAATATGCAGCAAACTGTCTGCTTTATTCTCCAACGTCCCCCTCCACTGAGGCCTATAGCACACACTGAGCTGTGTTTACTCATGAAAAGAAGTCATCATGTAATCACGGCCTTCTTCACACAATCAGTGTGAGTTAATTTCAACAATGAGAGCTTTATTAACTCAGAAGATGACTGCAACAGCATCATGGTCATAATTTCCCATCCACTTAGCCATTCTGTGCTGATTTGTTTGCCAAGAGCCCTGTGCGGTTATCCCTGGGTTGGTTTTTAAAAATGATTATTACAATAATTAATTCATTAATAAAAATTAAACATTTTTATAAATATTTGATATTGTGTTTGAATAATTACAATTTAACACAAAACGCATTAATATTTGAGTATATATTTAAATTTGTAGATATTTAAATTTGTGCTCTGTTTTACTTATTGAACTTCCAAAGCCTTTATGGATTGGCTTTCCCTTTAGGAGAAAAAGAAATACGGAGCAAAACTGTTTATTTTTTTTTTTTCAAGAACTTTTAGTAAACAATTGAAATACAAGTCAATTCTTTGCCCGAAAAATTAACAAATGGTTATTTCGGCGACAGTACATGGTGTGTTTCGGTTTCAGTTTATGTGTGTACGTACAGGTGTCGTTCATTAACGATAAACATATTCCACAAAGTGCGATAACCATAAAGTGACATTTTATCTTCATTTCTAAAATGGAGTTTCTAAACTTCCCTATTTGCAGCCTCATAAACATCATTTTGTCAAGTCATCTTTATTTATGTAGTGTTTTATACAGGACAGACTGTTTTAAAGCAGCGTTACAGTGATCAACAAGAAACCACAGAATCAATAGCAAATAACATTCAATTGTGATTCAGTTCAGTGGTGTGTGTGCGGATTTTATTTCTGAGGTGCAGAAGTATTTTCAGATTTTTGGATTGATCAAAGGAAATTTGTAATATCTGAGTTTGATGATTTGATGCAAAATGCCATTGAGAGTCGAAACGTTACCCTTGATAAGAGACTTCGATAACTGGAGCACATCTTAGTCCTGGCTGGCTGAACGGTGTGTGTGTGTGTGTGTGTGCTCAATTAAGACACTGCTGCAAGCTGACAGATTGGCTGCAGCTCCTTGTATTGAGGAGTCTCAGCGTCCTTTCCTGTCCCACCAGTGTTTGCTTTTGTTTAATCGTTTCTTGGATTTTGCACCAAATATCGAACTTCTCACGTGGAACGCTGGACCCAGCCAGAACAGTTACAGATCAAATCAAGAAAGTGCATGCGGCTAAGATGCCGATGGGAACTGAAATACCCTTGAAAGGAGAGGGAAAGGGGGAATTACAGAAGTATTGCTTTGCGATCTTTCTTAGCGGTTCTCATTCGAGACATTTATGGCACTTGTACTGTGCTGAGTTAAAGATGTAGCTTTACCAAATCTTTCGTCCCGTCTCTCGTTCTATACATATGTACATTTGCACAATCAGTTTTTCATTTTCGTGTCACATCAGTCTGTCATTTTCATTCGTGTCTACACACCGGTTTCATTTCATTAAGCATTTCGCTGCTTCACGCTGTATTTGCTTTCTAGCATACTTTTTGTATAAATTCATATGATTTATTATTCAATATGGAGCTGGGAGTTCCGGCACCCAGCACTTCACTTCGACAGTACTGTTGAAATTAGCTCGTGTGCTAAGAAAATTACAGAGTGTGTCAGTCCGAGAACTGTCACTCTAAACTAGTGTTGTCATTCTGTGGGATTACCTTATGCCTGAACACGAAACAGGCAATGCCTTTGATTTCACTTTGTTTCAAAAGTGTGGACGGTCTTCACAGACGTGCTGGTTGTGATGTCACAAAATGGAATATGAATATTAATTAGGCTATGCACAAAGAATTTGTTTTGCCAGTTTTGATAAATATAAAGTCGATACAAAATAAATCTCAAACATTATTTTTTAACATAAAACTATATTTTTATTCGATGGAGTATTCGATCCTGTCAACCATTTAAGGTGAATTTGTAAAAATGGACCACCATACTTCCTCAGTTTATTGATTACATTAAGAATTTTAAACATTTTTTTTTAGGGCTGTGCAAAAATTAATTGCGATTGATTGCATCCAAAATAAAAGTCTTTGTTTATAATTAAATATGCACTATATGCATACATTTCTAGGATAAAAATCTGAACATTAAAAGAGTGGTAAAATTAAAGATATGTACTGAATTCAAATCTTCAGACACAAATAGATAAAGTGCTATAAAAGATTCACTTAAAAGTGTATTTTGGAGGTTTTCTTTCCACTAGTCTGAAAACGTACTTTATGAAAAGCCAAAAAGGCCCAAATCTCAAACTCTGACAGATGCATGCACCAAATGTTTGTGTTTTGTACCTGGTAGTGTCTCAAATCAACTTGACACATTTAATTGGTGAACTTCGTTTCTACATCCGCCACTTTCAGTCCCGGGATTTTTGTCAATAGATTGGATAGATTTTCGAACGGTCTCAGAACGATAAGGAACCGTATATAAACAGTATACAATTAAAAGAAATGCCGGATCATTCTCCAGTAACTTCGATGGCCATTTACATCTCAATACTGTGTAAACTTTTGCATTATCAGGCAACGACTGACGCATTTGTATTACTCTCCAAAGAGCTCTGTTATCAACTCCACAGTGGAAAACGAATCCTTATCCGTCGGCATCGGAGAGAATGGTTAAGAAACGAGAACGGTTTGGAAAAGCGGCTTTAGTCTTGTGCCAATGTTTCTGCTTTTGAGTGTGAGGAATTTCTTGTTCTAATCCATCCTAAACTTTTTATTTTTATAATCCTAAATTTAATCTGTACTGCGGGAATAAGTGACTGTCAGCATTTGCGGTGGCAGGGTTAGAACTTTTTGTTGTTGTTGCAGATTTTGTTCTCCACTGTAAGAAATAGCTCATGGTTGCATGTGTCTAATACAATTCTTGAGTTTTAGTTGTATTTAGATTCCATTAGAATTATTTAATTGCAAATATGATCAATATTTAGTGTGTATTAAATAGTATTTTACCCTGTTAAAAATGTTGGTTTAACTTAAAAAAAAAAATAACCTGGTTGCCTTCCAATTTTAAGTCAATTAGAGCATTGCATTTACTCAACATAATTATGTTATCTGATTCTGAACCATATCAATTATCTAAGTTGATTTGCCAAAAAAAAAATACTGTATATTTCCAGTGGATTTTCTTTATCCAGTTCAGACATTACCTTTCATAGGGTCAAGCCAAGAGGTAATTTAATGACTTGACTGTGTGTACTTAACCACCACCTCTGCAGTATATACTTTTAGTACTTAGTATCTTATAAAAAGTAAACTGCAAAACTGTAGAAGAGTCAATGTCACCACTTACTGTGTATAAATCCTTCCTGTAGGGTGAGTCACATGCAGCAATTTCTGCTGAGGATAATTTGATCAAACACCTTATTGTCCACTCATGCAATCACTATAAAATGAAAATTTGTCCATACTTTAGTCATAATGACAGGTTAAAAACAATGTAGCAATCAGATACAGAGAAGAGCGCTGACATGTCTCTCACACTAACACACTCAACCCTGACAAAATCTACAACTCTGACTAAAAATAAATTGTGATATCCATTATGAGTAATGTACAGTTTGCCAGTGATGTCATAAAGGGACTTTATCAACGAATTTTCATGTATTAAAGGTGCAGTGTGTAGATTTTAGCGGTTTGGTTGTGAATTGCAACCAACGGCTCAGCCCACCGCTCACCCCTCCCTTTTTCGAAGAAGCTACGGTGGCTAAGGAGGACAAACTTATCGTCTGAGACAGCAGAGAACAGCCGGTCAGGCAACGAAGGTTTCTTCACAAAGATGAAATAAGAAATTATATTCACTTATTTATTCAGTAAAATGATGTCATTGCAAATTTTATTGTTATTTGTTTATCATTTGTCAGTGTTTTATTCACTAGGTTTTTCTGCATGCTATTGTGTACAAGGTAAGAGTAGTGAAGCAGCTACGTTAGCTAATAGCTAATAGCTACACATGGTCAAAGACTTTAGTTTTACAACTACTACTATTTTTTTGTGCGTATTTAACATAGTGAACGGGCAAGTTGCCTCTAAAACACCAACGAAGAAGAAGAAAAACAACAGAGTGACGAAACCGTTTTAGGGCTACTGTAGAAACATGGCGGCTCAAAATGCCAACTTAACGTGTAGCAGGTACCCCGTGAGTATGTAAATAGAATGGCTCATGCTAAGGTAAACAAAACATAACGATTACATTTTGTAAGGTCTGTATTACAGCGCTCAAATCACAGTTATGTATTCCACACAGTTTCCTACGCCCCATGAGGCCTTGCGTCAAAAGTGGGCGCCGTCTTCCAGTTCAGAAGTAAACAAAGCGCGACTTGACATGCTTGACACTCGTTCATTCAACAGTTGACAGTCATTCAAGTTATAGCGATCAAACTAGCTAACGATGTGGGAACACAACCTCAACGAAATTAAAAAGGGTGAAATAACAGTACCTTCACCCGCCGCAGTAGTTCGGATGGGAGTATTATTAATAACATTATTAATAATTAATACTAATCAAGGCATGGTGACAGTTGTGTGAGCTGACAAACAATTAAATAAAAAATATCACACTTAGTCATTGTGATTTGGAGTTTATTCAAGATTATAAAGGAATGTGCCACTTGAATACATTAACTGGCACATTTGGTTAACAGTGGTATTCTGTCAGACTCAGGCTTTGATCCTGAGTTTAGGTGTAACATCAGTAGTGAACAGCCAAACACATGCTGATAGAGTTTATAGAATATTAAGAAGTTAAAACAAATGTACACAGGAAGATTCGTCGTATTTTGGGAGGTGATGGAAACTACAGTCGTTGGCAGGATCACTCTGATTTCGTTTTCGGCTTATGTTCAAACAATGACGCTTAAGCCACTGAATAATAGTTTAGTCCGGTTATACATACAACCGCGAACAGCACATGTTGTCCCTGAGCTCCGTAACGACATCTCTCATAAAGATTTGCGTCTTTAAATAGTAAAATAATTCTCTGAAAAACAGCTAGCCTCTTCGCTAACTAACATACAAAATACCATTGGAATGCTACTTCCACCCACCTCACCGGAAGTTTCACCCACTTTATTTTTTACAGGAGCGCCACCCGGAAACTTGTGAATACTATCATGCCTTTCTGACAATAGATCCTCATACAGCTGTGAACGAAACGAAAATTTAAAAAAGTTCCCTAGGTTGTCTATGAAAGCCTGCGGACTAATTTGAATTTGAAGGACTTGTTTGTGTTTGCCAGGGAAATAAAAAGGATGAGACATTTCGTTTACGCTCCCAACCCGGTGAAACAGAATGCTTATACAATGTTCAGGATAATGCTGAAAGTGCATGAGTCCGAGTAACAAGTTTCTGCCTGTAGTTCACTTAACGGCCACAATGGTGTCACTAATGACAAGGCTTTCTGAATTCTACATAGAGCCCCGTAATTAAAAATATTCCAGAGAGCTGAATAATAAATTAGGTTTATAATAAATAAATGTCATCACTGTTTTGACTGATGACACTCATACTGCCCATGCTTTATTAAAGATGATAATCAGGAACATTACACTTTTCCCCAGTCACGGGGTCAGTCCACAATGAATACCTCACAGGAAATTCGCTCAAGCTTCAACAGCAGAACAGATTTCATGACAAGGGCAGGACGTGTTTACTGACCAGTCAGAACAGCACCACGTCAGTCTCAGGAGTTCTGGCTCCATCCTTCGCTCATTCCTTCGCTCCAGTTCTTCTTTTCCCGTGCACTCTGCCCCGGCTGACAGGGTCCTGGAGCCCATGGCTGCTTATGACAGCCTGTCAGAGTACATTCACAACACACTCGCTCTCTCTTTCACTGTCCCTCGCCAGGAAACTGTGTTGTTCATGCTCTCTCTCTCCGCTTGTTGTACTTTTCCATCCCACTTCCTCCTTCCTCATCCATCATCCTCTCATTGTCTGCTTTCTTCCGTTCCCCTCGTCTCAAACATTAATAGCCATCCGTCTATCCAAATCACCGCAACAGCATCTGTCTCCTTTTGCTCTCTTCCCGTCTCACCAGTTTGTCATTCCCTTTCCCTTTTGCGCTCCTTATCCCCTTTGTTTGTCAGTGGCTAACATCCCTAAACCCCAGATTCATTCATCTATGTCTCTATCTCTCTCCACCTCTCCTTACTAATGGGTGTTTCCACACCTATGGCAACTTTTGGCCGTTCAGACTTAAAGGGGTGATAAACTGAGAAATCAAATTTTCCTTGAGCTTTTGGCATCTACTGCCTGGTTCAGATTACACGTTTTTAGCCCGATTTTGGCACAGATCCGTTTGACGTTAGGTGTCGTGGGGTCGTAAACGACAACGGGCGTCGGGACGCAAGATTCGATTGTATCATCTCGTATAGTGTGTCATAGTGGGCGACAACCTACGTAACGTCTGCGATGCTTACCACGACACAAAGACTAGCATGTTTAATTTATTTAATGGTCGTTCACGGCGGTTCCGTCACATGTATGAGGTTGACCAATAGGAGCACATCTTTTCTGTACACAACTTTAAAAAATGGCAAAACGAAAAGAGACTATGGTGCTAATGTTAAAACTAAAAGTAAAAATATATAAGAAAACAATAGTTTACCTCAAGTTCTCTTTGGAGGATTGACAGCCCATACTGTCCTCTTCGAGCAGGGTTAAGTCTCACGCAATGGCCGTGAGACATACGCAATTCAACCAGTCCACACGCTCACACGCCACACCGTGTATTTCTCACGCTGAAAAGGCAATGCCGAGCAATCCAGGAACGTGTCCATTGTTGGGTTTTCTTTCTTCTTCTTTTTTTTACATTTTTCTGAACACAGGACAGCCCATACAACACTCACCACTTCATCCATTGTTTGTTTACGTTCGTTTCCGGAAGTCACTCGCTAGTTTCGCTTTCTCGATGACATCACGCCGTTAAAGACGGCATGCGATGACTGGTCAGGAAGCAACGTGTAGTCTGACATTGTGTCTTGTCCACGACACGACAAGATTTTAGTATTCAAAATCGCGTAATCTGACACAGTGACTATCGTAACAAAAATGTGTGATCTAGACTGATGAATAAGAGGTCATCATATTATACGAATATCCTGTAAGTTTCAAAACTGAAAACGTCCTTGTTAGTCCAATAAAAGCTTTTATTGACACCAGGCTCAGCAAACGACTCGTTTTTGTGGGGGGAACTATGACGTCAAAGAGGATAAAACACCACCCCAGCCGGTTTAGCCCCGCCCACCGATTCACGCATCACACGCATAGCTAAATATCATAGATGCCTACCTCGTGATGACAAACCCAATCCAGCTACTGAGCAATACAGAATGTTGTGCAGTGCCTGGTTGTGGAAGAAGACAGTCGTTGCATAAGCTTCCTCTGGAATCCAATAGCACTGCATGGTTAGACTTTATTTTTTCGTGACGTTCCAGCTGATGAGGGTAAAACATCGTCTGTTCGCTTCATTTCACTGAGGATTGTGGAATGGTGCAACACACAGACTCTGGGTTCGAACATGTATGGCCGACATTCCGGTTGCCATTTTACAACATTGGACGTTTTTAAAACAATTTCTCCCACGTGCACTGACGGGTGAGTTAAACTCATTAAAAAATGCAAAACTGTTCTCCACTTTACTTCCAAGTTTTCAGTGCAAGACGCCATAAAAACCAAGCGTTTTTGAGCTAGGCTCAAAACTAGGGTAAAAAATAGCCTATTACTTATCCATTTTGATGTTTTTAATGTAAAAACCAAGCGAACGTCATAAGTTGACCCCAGACAACAATATAATTACAATAACAATATAAACAATTTGAAAAGCCAGTTCATGACCCCTTTAATAATCTCTCTTAAAACACAGATTTGTCTCTCTCTTAGTTTAATTTGTCTATCAATCAATTTTCAAAAGTAGACATGCATGCATCACTACAGAATTAAAAAATTATATTACTTTCAATTGTAATTCTTATAAACCAACAAGTGTAATTTCAATCACAAATCATGTATTGTATTCAGACAGTCCCTAACATCTAGATCAGGGGTTCCCAAACT
>JAQIUQ010004611.1:0-46931 GCA_030378365.1 Hybognathus amarus | reverse complement strand
ACTCTTTGGCCGAGATATGTTAAGTAGGTCAAATATGGATCACTCTCTGGCTAAGAAAAAAACATCAAAGGAGTTAAATGGGTTATTGCTGGAAAGTTCAAATTTAAAGACTTTTGCCAAAAATATGTAAAAGTATGTCAATCGTGGTACTGTCTGGCTTATGAAACATCAGAAGGAGTTCAGAAAGCATCTAGACATGTGTTCATAAGATCAAATATGGTCTAATCTGTGGTTGAAGTAATATAAAAGATGTCTATGAGTTTGCATAGTAAGTTAGCCTTTTAAAAGAATTTGGCAAGAAATATTTAGGTAGGTCAAATATGGACCGACTCTCTGGCTAAAAAAAACATCAAAGGAGTTAATGGGTATTTATGGAAAGTTCAAGTTCAAGGACTCTTTGGAAAAATATGTTAAGTAGGTAAAATATGGACAGCAGTAAATGAGTATAATTAGAGACTAAGGACTAAGGCTCATGAAACAGCAGCAGAAGGGGTCAATAAGTACTTCTCAGAAGGACTCAAAACAGCAGAAGGACTCAATGAGTATTTATGGAAAGTTCAAGTTCAAAGATTCTTGGGACAGAAACATGTTAAGTAGGTCAAATATGGACCACTGTCTGGCTGATGAAACAGCAGAAGGACTCAATAAGTAGTTATGGAAAGTTCAAGTTCAAAGACTTTTTGGACAGAAATATGGTTTGTCAAACATGGACCACTGTCTGGCTGAGAAAAAACATCAAAGGAGTTAATGAGTAGTTATGGAAAGTTCAAGTTCAAAGACTCTTTGGACAGAAATTTGTTAATTATGTCAAACATTGACCACTGTCTGGCTGAAAAAAAACATCAAAGGAGTTAATGAGTATTTATCGAAAGTTCAAGGTCAAAGACTCTTTTGACAGAAATTTGTTAAGTAGGTCAAATATAGACCAAAGTTTGGCTGTAAAAAACATCAAAGGAATTAATGAGTTATTTATAGAAAGTTCAAATTTAAAGACTTTTGCCAGAAATATGTAAAAGTATGTCAATCATGGACTGTCTGGCTTTTGAAACATCAGAAGGAGTTCAGAAAGCATCTAGACATGTGTTCATAACGTCAAATGTCTCATAAGGTCAGACATTTGTTAAGTAGGTCAAAAATGAGCCAGAGTCTGGCTGAAAAAACATCAAAGGAGTTAGTGGGTATTATTTGGAAAGTTCAAGTTCAAAGATTTTTTTGCCAGAAACATGTAAAAGTAGGTCAATCATGGACCACTGTCTGGCTGATTAAACAACAGAAGGAGTTCAGAAAACATCTAGACATCTGTCCATAATGTCAAATATGGTCTAATCTATGGTTGAATAAACATCAAAGTATGTCTATGAGTTTGCATAGTAAGATAGCCTTTTAAAAGAATTCGGCAAGAAATATGTCAAGTTGGTCAAATTTTGACCACTCTCTGGCTGAAAAAAACATCAAAGGAGTCAATGAGGATTTATGGAAAGTTCAGGTTCAAAGCAGTCTTTGGACCGAAGGCTTATGAAAGTTAGCCCTTTAAAAGACTTTGTCCAGAATGAGATGTGTTAATTAGGTCAAATATGGACTCTCCTTCTTAAGATACAACAGAAGGAGTCAAAGAGTATTTATGGAAAGTTCAAGTTCAAAGACTCTTTGGCCAGAAATATGTTAATTAGGTCAAATATGGACCACTGTCTGGCTGATGAAACAGCAGAAGGACTCAATAAGTAGTTATGGAAAGTTCAAGTTCAAAGACTCTTTGGACAGAAATATTTTAAGCAGGTCAAATATGGAAGCTCCTGCTTAAGAAACATCAGAGGGAGTCAAAGAGTCTTAAGGAAAGTTCAAGTTCAAAGACTGTTTGGCCACAAACATGTTAAGTAGGTTAGATATTGACCACTGTCTGGCTCAAGAAACATCAGTGGGACCCAATGAGTATTTATGGAGAGTTCAAGTTCAAAGACTCTTTGGAGAGAAATATGTTAAGTAGGTCAAATATGGACATCTGTCTGGCTGATGAAACATCAGAATGAGTCAATGAGGATTTATGGAAAGTTAAGGTTCAAAGACTCTTTGGACCGAAGGCTTATGAAAGTTAGCCCCTTAAAAGACCAAAATATTTACCAAAGTCGGGACTCAAGAAAAATCAGAGGGCACAATCAGTATTTATGGAAAGTTCAAGTTCAAAGACTCTTTGGAGAGGAATATGTTAAGTAGGTCAAATATGGACCACTGTCTGGCTGATGAAACAGCAGAAGGACTCAATAAGTGTTTATGAAAAGTTCAAGTTCAAAGACTTTTAGGACATAAATATTTTACGTAGGTCAAACATTGACCACTGTCTGGCTGAAAAAAAAACATCAAAGGAGTTAATGAGTATTTATGGAAAGTTCAAGGTCAAAGACTCTTTTGACAGACATTTGTTAAGTAGGTCAAATATGGGCCAACGTTTGGCTGTAAAAAACATCAAAGGAATTAATGAGTTATTTATAGAAAGTTCAAATTTAAAGACTTTTGCCAGAAATATGTAAAAGTATGTCAATCATGGACTGTCTGGCTTATGAAACATCAGAAGGAGTTCAGAAAGCATCTAGGCATGTGTTCATAACGTCAAATGTCTCATAAGGTCAGACATTTGTTAAGTAGGTCAAAAATGAGCCAGAGTCTGGCTGAAAAAACATCAAAGGAGTTAGTGGGTATTATTTGGAAAGTTCAAGTTCAAATACTCTTTTGCCAGAAACATGTAAAAGTAGGTCAATCATGGACCACTGTCTGGCTGATGAAACATCAGAAGGAGTTCAGAAAACATCTAGACATCTGTCCATAATGTCAAATATGGTCTAATCTATGGTTGAATAAACATCAAAGTATGTCTATGAGTTTGCATAGTAAGATAGCCTTTTAAAAGAATTCGGCAAGAAATATGTCAAGTTGGTCAAATTTTGACCACTCTCTGGCTGAAAAAAAACATCAAAGGAGTCAATGAGGATTTATGGAAAGTTCAGGTTCAAAGAGTCTTTGGACCGAAGGCTTATGAAAGTTAGCCCTTTAAAAGACTTTGTCCAGAATGAGATGTGTTAATTAGGTCAAATATGGACTCTCCTTCTTAAGATACAACAGAAGGAGTCAAAGAGTATTTATGGAAAGTTCAAGTTCAAAGACTCTTTGGCCAGAAATATGTTAATTAGGTCAAATATGGACCACTGTCTGGCTGATGAAACAGCAGAAGGACTCAATAAGTAGTTATGGAAAGTTCAAGTTCAAAGACTCTTTGGACAGAAATATTTTAAGCAGGTCAAATATGGAAGCTCCTGCTTAAGAAACATCAGAGGGAGTCAAAGAGTCTTAAGGAAAGTTCAAGTTCAAAGACTGTTTGGCCACAAACATGTTAAGTAGGTTAGATATTGACCACTGTCTGGCTCAAGAAACATCAGTGGGACCCAATGAGTATTTATGGAGAGTTCAAGTTCAAAGACTCTTTGGAGAGAAATATGTTAAGTAGGTCAAATATGGACATCTGTCTGGCTGATGAAACATCAGAATGAGTCAATGAGGATTTATGGAAAGTTAAGGTTCAAAGACTCTTTGGACCGAAGGCTTATGAAAGTTAGCCCCTTAAAAGACCAAAATATTTACCAAAGTCGGGCTCAAGAAAAATCAGAGGGCACAATCAGTATTTATGGAAAGTTCAAGTTCAAAGACTCTTTGGAGAGAAATATGTTAAGTAGGTCAAATATGGACCACTGTCTGGCTGATGAAACAGCAGAAGGACTCAATAAGTGTTTATGAAAAGTTCAAGTTCAAAGACTTTTAGGACATAAATATTTTACGTAGGTCAAACATTGACCACTGTCTGGCTGAAAAAAAAACATCAAAGGAGTTAATGAGTATTTATGGAAAGTTCAAGGTCAAAGACTCTTTTGACAGACATTTGTTAAGTAGGTCAAATATGGGCCAACGTTTGGCTGTAAAAAACATCAAAGGAATTAATGAGTTATTTATAGAAAGTTCAAATTTAAAGACTTTTGCCAGAAATATGTAAAAGTATGTCAATCATGGACTGTCTGGCTTATGAAACATCAGAAGGAGTTCAGAAAGCATCTAGGCATGTGTTCATAACGTCAAATGTCTCATAAGGTCAGACATTTGTTAAGTAGGTCAAAAATGAGCCAGAGTCTGGCTGAAAAAAACATCAAAGGAGTTAATGGGTATTATTTGGAAAGTTCAAGTTCAAATACTCTTTTTCCGGAAACATGTAAAAGTAGGTCAATCATGGACCACTGTCTGGCTGATGAAACATCAGAAGGAGTTCAGAAAACATCTAGACATCTGTCCATAATGTCAAATATGGTCTAATCTATGGTTGAAGAAACATCAAAGTATGTCTATGAGTTTGCATAGTAAGTTAGCCTTTTAAAAGAATTCGGCAAGAAATATGTCAAGTAAGTCAAATATTGACCACTCTCTGGCTGAAAAAAAAAACATCAAAGGAGGCAATGAGGATTTATGGAAAGTTAAGGTTCAAAGACTCTTTGGACCGAAGGCTTATGAAAGTTAGCCCTTTAAAAGACTTTGGCCAGAATGAGATATGTTAAGTAGGTCAAATATGGACTCTCCTGCTTAAGATACATCAGAAGGAGTCAAAGAATATTTATGGAAAGTTCAAAGACTCTTTGGCCAGAAACATGTTAAGTAGGTAAAATATTGACCAAAGTCGGGCTCAAGAAAAATCAGAGGGCACAATCAGTATTTATGGAAAGTTCAAGTTCAAAGACTCTTTGGAGAGAAATATGTTAAGTAGGTCAAATATGGACCACTGTCTGGCTGATGAAACAGCAGAAGGACTCAATAAGTGTTTATGAAAAGTTCAAGTTCAAAGACTTTTAGGACATAAATATTTTACGTAGGTCAAACATTGACCACTGTCTGGCTGAAAAAAAAACATCAAAGGAGTTAAGTATTTATGTAAAGTTCAAGGTCAAAGACTTTTGACAGAAATGTTGGAAAATTGGCTGTAAAAAACATCAAAGGAATTAATGAGTTATTTATAGAAAGTTCAAATTTAAAGACTTTTGCCAAAAATATGTAAAAGTATGTCAATCGTGGACTGTCTGGCTTATGAAACATCAGAAGGAGTTCAGAAAGCATCTAGACATGTGTTCATAAGATCAAATATGGTCTAATCTGTGGTTGAAGTAATATAAAAAGATGTCTATGAGTTTGCATAGTAAGTTAGCCTTTTAAAAGAATTTGGCAAGAAATATTTAGGTAGGTCAAATATGGACCACTCTCTGGCTAAAAAAAACATCAAAGGAGTTAATGGGTATTTATGGAAAGTTCAAGTTCAAGGACTCTTTGGAAAAATATGTTAAGTAGGTAAAATATGGACAGCAGTAAATGAGTATAATTAGAGACTAAGGACTAAGGCTCATGAAACAGCAGCAGAAGGGGTCAATAAGTACTTCTCAGAAGGACTCAAAACAGCAGAAGGACTCAATGAGTATTTATGGAAAGTTCAAGTTCAAAGATTCTTGGGACAGAAACATGTTAAGTAGGTCAAATATGGACCACTGTCTGGCTGATGAAACAGCAGAAGGACTCAATAAGTAGTTATGGAAAGTTCAAGTTCAAAGACTTTTTGGACAGAAATATGGTTTGTCAAACATGGACCACTGTCTGGCTGAGAAAAAAACATCAAAGGAGTTAATGAGTAGTTATGGAAAGTTCAAGTTCAAAGACTCTTTGGACAGAAATTTGTTAATTATGTCAAACATTGACCACTGTCTGGCTGAAAAAAAAAACATCAAAGGAGTCAATGAGGATTTATGGAAAGTTCAGGTTCAAAGAGTCTTTGGACCGAAGGCTTATGAAAGTTAGCCCTTTAAAAGACTTTGTCCAGAATGAGATGTGTTAATTAGGTCAAATATGGACTCTCCTTCTTAAGATACAACAGAAGGAGTCAAAGAGTATTTATGGAAAGTTCAAGTTCACAGACTCTTTGGCCAAAACATGTTAAGTAGGTCAAATATTGACCACTGTCGGGCTCAGGATACATCAGAGGGTCACAATGAGTATTTAAGGAAAGTTCAAGTTCACAAAGACTCTTTGGAGAGAAATATGTTAAGTATGTCAAATATGGACATCTGTCTGGCTGATGAAACATCAGAATGAGTCAATGAGTATTTTTGGAAACTTCAAGTTCAAAGATCTTTGGACAAAAATAAGTAGGTCAAAGTAGGTTTGACCAACTTTCTGGCTGATAAAACATCAGAGGAGTCAAAGAGTATTTTTTGGAAAATTAGAGTTCAAAGACTCTTTGGCCAGAAATATGTGAAGTAGGTCAAATTTTGACCACTCTCTGGCTGAAAAAACATCAAAGGAGTCAATGAGGATTGATGGAAAGTTCAGGTTCAAAGAGTCTTTGGACCGAAGGCTTATGAAACTTAGCCCTTTGAAAGACTTTGGCCAGAATGAGATGTGTTAATTAGGTCAATTATGGACTCTCCTTCTTAAGATACAACAGAAGGAGTCAAAGAGTATTTATGGAAAGTTCAAGTTCAAAGACTCTTTGGCCAGAAAATATGTTAAGTAGGTCAAATATGGACCACTGTCTGGCTGATGAAACAGCAGAAGGACTCAATAAGTAGTTATGGAAAGTTCAAGTTCAAAGACTCTTTGGACAGAAATATTTTAAGTAGGTCAAATATGGATGCTCGTGCTTAAGAAACATCAGAAGGAGTCAAAGAGTATTTATGGAAAGTGCAAGTTCAAAGACTCTTTGGCCAGAAACATGTTAAGTAGGTCAGATATTGACCACTGTCTGGCTCAAGAGAACATCAGTGGGACCCAATGAGTATTTATGGAAAGTTAAAGTTCAAAGACTCTTTGGAGAGAAATATGTTAAGTAGGTCAAATATGGACATCTGTCTGGCTGATGAAACATCAGAATGAGTCAATGAGGATTTATGGAAAGTTAAGGTTCAAAGACTCTTTGGACAGAAGGCTTAGGTGAAAGTTAGCCCCTTGAAAGACCAAAACATTTACCAAAGTCGGCTCAAGAAAAATCAGAGGGCACAATCAGTATGTATATGGAAAGTTCAAGTTCAAAGACTCTTTGGACAGAAATATGTTAAGTAGGTCAAATATGGACCACTGTCTGGCTGATGAAACAGCAGAAGGACTCAATAAGTAGTTTATGAAAAGTTCAAGTTCAAAGACTTTTTGGACAGAACATATAGTTTAAGCAGGTCAAATAGTTGGACTCAGCTGCTCTGGCTGAGAAAAACATCAAAGGAGTCAATGAGTATTTATGGAAAGTTCAAGGTCAAAGACTCTTTGGCCACAGACATTTGTTAAGTAGGTTCAAATATGGACCACTGTCTGGCTGATGAAACAGCAGAAGGACTCAATAAGTAGTTATGGAAAGTTCAAGTTCAAAGATTCTTTGGACAGAAATATGGTTTGTCAAACATGGACCACTGTCTGGCTGAGAAAAACATCAAAGGAGTTAATGAGTAGTTATGGAAAGTTCAAGTTCAAAGACTCTTTGGACAGAAGATTTGTTAAGTTAGGTCATAAAATGGGCCAGAGTGTAGCTGAAGAAAAACATCAAAGGAGCTAATGAGTATTTATGGAGAGTTCAAGTTCAAAGACTCTTTGGCCAGAAACATGTTAAGTAGGTCAAACATGGACCACTGTCTGGCTGATGAAACAGCAGAAGGACTCAATAAGTGTTTATGGAAAGTTCAAGTTCAAAGACTTTTTGGACAGAAATATTTTAAGTAGGTCAAACATTGACCACTGTCTGGCTGAAAAAAAAACATCAAAGGAGTTAATGAGTATTTATGGAAAGTTCAAGGTCAAAGACTCTTTTGACAGACATTTGTTAAGTAGGTCAAATATGGGCCAACGTTTGGCTGTAAAAAACATCAAAGGAATTAATGAGTTATTTATAGAAAGTTCAAATTTAAAGACTTTTGCCAGAAATATGTAAAAGTATGTCAATCATGGACTGTCTGGCTTATGAAACATCAGAAGGAGTTCAGAAAGCATCTAGGCATGTGTTCATAACGTCAAATGTCTCATAAGGTCAGACATTTGTTAAGTAGGTCAAAAATGAGCCAGAGTCTGGCTGAAAAAAACATCAAAGGAGTTAATGGGTATTATTTGGAAAGTTCAAGTTCAAATACTCTTTTTCCGGAAACATGTAAAAGTAGGTCAATCATGGACCACTGTCTGGCTGATGAAACATCAGAAGGAGTTCAGAAAACATCTAGACATCTGTCCATAATGTCAAATATGGTCTAATCTATGGTTGAAGAAACATCAAAGTATGTCTATGAGTTTGCATAGTAAGTTAGCCTTTTAAAAGAATTCGGCAAGAAATATGTCAAGTAAGTCAAATATTGACCACTCTCTGGCTGAAAAAAAAAACATCAAAGGAGGCAATGAGGATTTATGGAAAGTTAAGGTTCAAAGACTCTTTGGACCGAAGGCTTATGAAAGTTAGCCCTTTAAAAGACTTTGGCCAGAATGAGATATGTTAAGTAGGTCAAATATGGACTCTCCTGCTTAAGATACATCAGAAGGAGTCAAAGAATATTTATGGAAAGTTCAAAGACTCTTTGGCCAGAAACATGTTAAGTAGGTAAAATATTGACCAAAGTCGGGCTCAAGAAAAATCAGAGGGCACAATCAGTATTTATGGAAAGTTCAAGTTCAAAGACTCTTTGGAGAGAAATATGTTAAGTAGGTCAAATATGGACCACTGTCTGGCTGATGAAACAGCAGAAGGACTCAATAAGTGTTTATGAAAAGTTCAAGTTCAAAGACTTTTAGGACATAAATATTTTACGTAGGTCAAACATTGACCACTGTCTGGCTGAAAAAAAAACATCAAAGGAGTTAAGTATTTATGTAAAGTTCAAGGTCAAAGACTTCAAAGGAATTAATGAGTTATTTATAGAAAGTTCAAATTTAAAGACTTTTGCCAAAAATATGTAAAAGTATGTCAATCGTGGACTGTCTGGCTTATGAAACATCAGAAGGAGTTCAGAAAGCATCTAGACATGTGTTCATAAGATCAAATATGGTCTAATCTGTGGTTGAAGTAATATAAAAAGATGTCTATGAGTTTGCATAGTAAGTTAGCCTTTTAAAAGAATTTGGCAAGAAATATTTAGGTAGGTCAAATATGGACCACTCTCTGGCTAAAAAAAACATCAAAGGAGTTAATGGGTATTTATGGAAAGTTCAAGTTCAAGGACTCTTTGGAAAAATATGTTAAGTAGGTAAAATATGGACAGCAGTAAATGAGTATAATTAGAGACTAAGGACTAAGGCTCATGAAACAGCAGCAGAAGGGGTCAATAAGTACTTCTCAAAAGGACTCAAAACAGCAGAAGGACTCAATGAGTATTTATGGAAAGTTCAAGTTCAAAGATTCTTGGGACAGAAACATGTTAAGTAGGTCAAATATGGACCACTGTCTGGCTGATGAAACAGCAGAAGGACTCAATAAGTAGTTATGGAAAGTTCAAGTTCAAAGACTTTTTGGACAGAAATATGGTTTGTCAAACATGGACCACTGTCTGGCTGAGAAAAAAACATCAAAGGAGTTAATGAGTAGTTATGGAAAGTTCAAGTTCAAAGACTCTTTGGACAGAAATTTGTTAATTATGTCAAACATTGACCACTGTCTGGCTGAAAAAGAAACATCAAAGGAGTCAATGAGGATTTATGGAAAGTTAAGGTTCAAAGACTCTTTGGACCGAAGGCTTATGAAAGTTAGCCCTTTAAAAGACTTTGTCCAGAATGAGATGTGTTAATTAGGTCAAATATGGACTCTCCTTCTTAAGATACAACAGAAGGAGTCAAAGAGTATTTATGGAAAGTTCAAGTTCAAAGACTCTTTGGCCAGAAACATGTTAAGTAGGTCAAACATGGACCACTGTCTGGCTGATGAAACAGCAGAAGGACTCAATAAGTGTTTATGGAAAGTTCAAGTTCAAAGACTTTTTGGACAGAAATATTTTAGTAGGTCAAACATTGACCACTGTCTGGCTGAAAAAAAAAACATCAAAGGAGTTAATGAGTATTTATGGAAAGTTCAAGGTCAAAGACTCTTTTGACAGACATTTGTTAAGTAGGTCAAATATGGGCCAACGTTTGGCTGTAAAAAACATCAAAGGAATTAATGAGTTATTTATAGAAAGTTCAAATTTAAAGACTTTTGCCAGAAATATGTAAAAGTATGTCAATCATGGACTGTCTGGCTTATGAAACATCAGAAGGAGTTCAGAAAGCATCTAGGCATGTGTTCATAACGTCAAATGTCTCATAAGGTCAGACATTTGTTAAGTAGGTCAAAAATGAGCCAGAGTCTGGCTGAAAAAACATCAAAGGAGTTAATGGGTATTATTTGGAAAGTTCAAGTTCAAATACTCTTTTTCCAGAAACATGTAAAAGTAGGTCAATCATGGACCACTGTCTGGCTGATGAAACATCAGAAGGAGTTCAGAAAACATCTAGACATCTGTCCATAATGTCAAATATGGTCTAATCTATGGTTGAAGAAACATCAAAGTATGTCTATGAGTTTGCATAGTAAGTTAGCCTTTTAAAAGAATTCGGCAAGAAATATGTCAAGTAAGTCAAATATTGACCACTCTCTGGCTGAAAAAAAAAACATCAAAGGAGGCAATGAGGATTTATGGAAAGTTAAGGTTCAAAGACTCTTTGGACCGAAGGCTTATGAAAGTTAGCCCTTTAAAAGACTTTGGCCAGAATGAGATATGTTAAGTAGGTCAAATATGGACTCTCCTGCTTAAGATACATCAGAAGGAGTCAAAGAATATTAATGGAAAGTTCAAAGACTCTTTGGCCAGAAACATGTTAAGTAGGTAAAATATTGACCAAAGTCGGGGCTCAAGAAAAATCAGAGGGCACAATCAGTATTTATGGAAAGTTCAAGTTCAAAGACTCTTTGGAGAGAAATATGTTAAGTAGGTCAAATATGGACCACTGTCTGGCTGATGAAACAGCAGAAGGACTCAATAAGTGTTTATGAAAAGTTCAAGTTCAAAGACTTTTAGGACATAAATATTTTACGTAGGTCAAACATTGACCACTGTCTGGCTGAAAAAAAAACATCAAAGGAGTTAAGTATTTATGTAAAGTTCAAGGTCAAAGACTTCAAAGGAATTAATGAGTTATTTATAGAAAGTTCAAATTTAAAGACTTTTGCCAAAAATATGTAAAAGTATGTCAATCGTGGACTGTCTGGCTTATGAAACATCAGAAGGAGTTCAGAAAGCATCTAGACATGTGTTCATAAGATCAAATATGGTCTAATCTGTGGTTGAAGTAATATAAAAAGATGTCTATGAGTTTGCATAGTAAGTTAGCCTTTTAAAAGAATTTGGCAAGAAATATTTAGGTAGGTCAAATATGGACCACTCTCTGGCTAAAAAAAACATCAAAGGAGTTAATGGGTATTTATGGAAAGTTCAAGTTCAAGGACTCTTTGGAAAAATATGTTAAGTAGGTAAAATATGGACAGCAGTAAATGAGTATAATTAGAGACTAAGGACTAAGGCTCATGAAACAGCAGCAGAAGGGGTCAATAAGTACTTCTCAAAAGGACTCAAAACAGCAGAAGGACTCAATGAGTATTTATGGAAAGTTCAAGTTCAAAGATTCTTGGGACAGAAACATGTTAAGTAGGTCAAATATGGACCACTGTCTGGCTGATGAAACAGCAGAAGGACTCAATAAGTAGTTATGGAAAGTTCAAGTTCAAAGACTTTTTGGACAGAAATATGGTTTGTCAAACATGGACCACTGTCTGGCTGAGAAAAAAACATCAAAGGAGTTAATGAGTAGTTATGGAAAGTTCAAGTTCAAAGACTCTTTGGACAGAAATTTGTTAATTATGTCAAACATTGACCACTGTCTGGCTGAAAAAAAAAACATCAAAGGAGTCAATGAGGATTTATGGAAAGTTCAGGTTCAAAGAGTCTTTGGACCGAAGGCTTATGAAAGTTAGCCCTTTAAAAGACTTTGTCCAGAATGAGATGTGTTAATTAGGTCAAATATGGACTCTCCTTCTTAAGATACAACAGAAGGAGTCAAAGAGTATTTATGGAAAGTTCAAGTTCACAGACTCTTTGGCCAAAACATGTTAAGTAGGTCAAATATTGACCACTGTCGGGCTCAGGATACATCAGAGGGTCACAATGAGTATTTAAGGAAAGTTCAAGTTCACAAAGACTCTTTGGAGAGAAATATGTTAAGTATGTCAAATATGGACATCTGTCTGGCTGATGAAACATCAGAATGAGTCAATGAGTATTTTTGGAAACTTCAAGTTCAAAGATCTTTGGACAAAAATAAGTAGGTCAAAGTAGGTTTGACCAACTTTCTGGCTGATAAAACATCAGGAGTCAAAGAGTATTTTTTGGAAAATTAGAGTTCAAAGACTCTTTGGCCAGAAATATGTGAAGTAGGTCAAATTTTGACCACTCTCTGGCTGAAAAAACATCAAAGGAGTCAATGAGGATTGATGGAAAGTTCAGGTTCAAAGAGTCTTTGGACCGAAGGCTTATGAAACTTAGCCCTTTGAAAGACTTTGGCCAGAATGAGATGTGTTAATTAGGTCAATTATGGACTCTCCTTCTTAAGATACAACAGAAGGAGTCAAAGAGTATTTATGGAAAGTTCAAGTTCAAAGACTCTTTGGCCAGAAATATGTTAAGTAGGTCAAATATGGACCACTGTCTGGCTGATAAAACAACAGAAGGACACAATAAGTAGTTATGGAAAGTTCAAGTTCAAAGACTCTTTGGACAGAAATATTTTAAGTACGTCAAATATGGATGCTCATGCTTAAGAAACATCAGAAGGATTCAAAGAGTATTTATGGAAAGTGCAAGTTCAAAGACTGTTTGGCCAGAAACATGTTAAGTAGGTCAAACAATGACCACTGTCTGGCTCAAGAAACATCAGGACACAAGTATTTATGGAAAGTTTAAGTTCAAAGACTCTTTGGAGAGAAATATGTTAAGTAGGTCAAATATGCACTACTGTCTGTCTGGTAAAACATCAGAATGAGTCAATGAGTATTTTTGGGAAAAATAGAATTCAAACACTGTTTGGCCAGAAATATGTGAAGTAGGTCAACTTTTCACCACTCTCTGGCTGGAAAAAACATCGAAGGAGTCAATGAGGATTTATGAAAAGTTCAGATTCAAAGAGTCTTTGGACCGAAGGCTTATGAAAGTTAACCCTTTAAAAGACTTTGGCCAGAATGAGATATGTTAAGTAGGTCAAATATGGACTCTTCTGCTTAAGATACAACAACAGGAGTCAAAGAGTATTTATGGAAAGTTCAAGTTCAAAGACTCTTTGGAGAGAGATATGTTAAGTAGGTAAAATATGGACCACTCTCTGGCTGATGAAAGAGCAGAAGGACTCAATAAGTAGTTATGGAAAGTTCAAGTTCAAAGACACTTTGGACATAAATATTTTAAGTAGGTAAAATATGGACGCTACTGCTTAAGAAACATCAAAAGGAGTCAAAGAGTATTTTGGAAAGTTCAAGTTCAAAGACTGTTTGGCCAGAAATTTGTTAAGTAGGTCAAATATGGACCACTGTCTGGCTGATAAAACAGCAGAAGGACTCAATAATGTAGTTATGGAAAGTTCAAGTTCAAAGATTCTTTGAACAGAAATATGGTTTGTCAAACATGGACCACTGTCTGGCTGAGAAAAAAACATCAAAGGAGTTAATGAGTAGTTATGGAAAGTTCAAGTTCAGAGACTCTTTGGACAGAAATTTGTTAATTATGTCAAAAATGGGCCAGAGTCTAGCTGAAAAAAACATCAAAGGTGCTAATGAGTATTTATGGAGAGTTCAAGTTCAAAGACTCTTTGGCCAGAAACATGTTAAGTAGGTCAAAACATGGACCACTGTCTGGCTGATGAAACCGCAGAAGGACTCAATAAGTTGTTATGGAAAGTTCAAGTTCAAAGACTTTTTGGACAGAAATATGGTTTGTCAAACATGGACCACTGTCTGGCTGAGAAAAAAAAACATCAAAGGTGTTAATGAGTAGTTATGGAAAGTTCAAGTTCAAAGACTCTTTGGACAGAAATTTGTTAATTATGTCAAACATTGACCACTGTCTGGCTGAAAAAAAAACATCAAAGGAGTTAATGAGTATTTATTGAAAGTTCAAGGTCAAAGACTCTTTTGACAGAAATTTGTTAAGTAGGTCAAATATAGACCAAAGTTTGGCTGTAAAAAACATCAAAGGAATTAATGAGTTATTTATAGAAAGTTCAAATTTAAAGACTTTTGCCAGAAATATGTAAAAGTATGTCAATCATGGACTGTCTGGCTTTTGAAACATCAGAAGGAGTTCAGAAAGCATCTAGACCTGTGTTCATAACGTCAAATGTCTCATAAGGTCAGACATTTGTTAAGTAGGTCAAAAATGAGCCAGAGTCTGGCTGAAAAAACATCAAAGGAGTTAATGGGTATTATTTGGAAAGTTCAAGTTCAAAGACTTTTTTGCCAGAAACATGTAAAAGTAGGTCAATCATGGACCACTGTCTGGCTGATTAAACAACAGAAGGAGTTCAGAAAACATCTAGACATCTGTCCATAATGTCAAATATGGTCTAATCTATGGTTGAATAAACATCAAAGTATGTCTATGAGTTTGCATAGTAAGATAGCCTTTTAAAAGAATTCGGCAAGAAATATGTCAAGTTGGTCAAATTTTGACCACTCTCTGGCTGAAAAAAACATCAAAGGAGTCAATGAGGATTTATGGAAAGTTCAGGTTCAAAGAGTCTTTGGACCGAAGGCTTATGAAAGTTAGCCCTTTAAAAGACTTTGTCCAGAATGAGATGTGTTAATTAGGTCAAATATGGACTCTCCTTCTTAAGATACAACAGAAGGAGTCAAAGAGTATTTATGGAAAGTTCAAGTTCAAAGACTCTTTGGCCAGAAATATGTTAATTAGGTCAAATATGGACCACTGTCTGGCTGATGAAACAGCAGAAGGACTCAATAAGTAGTTATGGAAAGTTCAAGTTCAAAGACTCTTTAGACAGAAATATTTTAAGTTGGTCAAATATGGATGCTCATGCTTAAGAAACATCAGAAGGAGACAAAGAGTATTTATGGAAAGTGCAAGTTCAAAGACTCTTTGGCCAAAAACATGTTAAGCAGGTCAGATATTGACCACTGTCTGGCTCAAGAAACATCATAGGGACACAATAAGTATTTATGGAAAGTTCAAGTTCAAAGACTCTTTGGCCAAAACATGTTAAGTAGGTCAAATATTGATCACTGTCGGGCTCAAAAAACATCAGAGGGTCACAATGAGTTTTTATGGAAAGTTCAAGTTCACAAAGACTCTGGAGAGAAAAATGTTAAGTAGGTCATATATGGACCACTGTCTGGCTCAAGAAACATTAGTGGGACCCAATGAGTATCTATGGAGAGTTCAAGTTCAAAGACTCTTTGGAGAGAAATATGTTAAGTAGGTCAAATATGGACATCTGTCTGGCTGATGAATCATCAGAATGAGTCAATGAGTATTTATGGAAACTTCAAGTTCAAACACTCTTTGGACAGAAATAAGTAGGTCAAAGTAGGTTTGACCTACTTTCTGGCTGATGAAACATCAGAAGGAGTCAAAGAGTATTTTTTGGAAAATTAGAGTTCAAAGACTCTTTGGCCAAAAATATGTGAAGTAGGTCAAATTTTGACCAATCTCTGGCTGAAAAAACATCAAAGGAGTCAATGAGGATTTATGGAAAGTTCAGGTTCAAAGAGTCTTTGGACCGAAGGCTTATGAAAGTTAGCCCTTTAAAAGACTTTGGCCAGAATGAGATGTGTTAATTAGGTCAATTATGGACTCTCCTTCTTAAGATACAACAGAAGGAGTCAAAGAATATTTATGGAAAGTTCAAGTTCAAAGACTCTTTGGCCAGAAATATGTTAAGTAGGTCAAATATGGACCACTGTCTGGCTGATGAAACAGCAGAGGGTCACAATGAGTATTTTTGGAAAGTTCAAGTTCACAAAGACTCTTTGAAAAGAGATATGTTAAGTAGGTATAATATGGACCACTCTCTGGCTGATGAAAGAACAGAAGGACTCAATAAGTAGTTATGGAAAGTTCAAGTTCAAAGACACTTTGGACAAAAATATTTTAAGTAGGTAAAATATGGACGCTACTGCTTAAGAAACATCAGAAGGAGTCAAAGAGTATTTTGGAAAGTTCAAGTTCAAAGACTGTTTGGCCAGAAATATGTTAAGTAGGTCAAAATGGACCACTGTCTGGCTGATAAAACAGCAGAAGGACTCAATAAGTAGTTATGGAAAGTTCAGGTTCCAAGATTCTTTGGACAGAAATATTTTAAGTAGGTCAAATATGGATGCTCATGCTTAAGAAACATCAGAAGGATTCAAAGAGAATTTATGGAAAGTTTAAGTTCAAAGACTCTTTTGGAGAGAAATATGTTAAGTAGGTCAAATATGCACTACTGTCTGGCTGGTGAAACATCAGAATGAGTTAATGAGTATTTTTTTGGAAAATTTGAGTTCAAAGACTCTTTGGCCAGAAATATGTGAAGTAGGTCAAATTTTGACCACTCTCTGGCTGAAAAAAACATCAAAGGAGTCATTGAGGATATATGGAAAGTTCAGGTTCTTTTTCTTTGTTCTTTGTAAAGTCTTTGGGCCGAAGGCTCATGAAAGTTAGCCCTTTAAAAGACTTTGGCCAGAATGACATGCTAATTAGGTCAAATATGGACTCTCCTTCTTAAGATACAACAGAAGGAGTCAAAGAGTATTTATGGAAAGTTCAAGTTCAAAGACTCTTTGGCCAGAAATATGTCAAGTAGGTCAAATATGGACACTGTGCATTGAAGAATAACAGAACATAAACAACAACTTCAGTGTGTGTTGAAAAGGTAACATGAGCAACTGCTCTGCATTGCATTGCGTAATGCAACTTACTTTTCAGTTGTGTATTGAAAGGAAACCATTGCACTTGCTTTTTGCACTATACAATGCAATAGGAAAAGCACTAGTAGAATGGCTATTGCAATAATTTCCTTTCAATATAAAAAGGAGTAGTTTAGTGTGCACTTGCAATGCGAAAGCGCAATATATAATGCAATGGGAAAAGCACGATATCTGATTTCATTGCACAGAAGTTAGTTCTTTCTTGCAATGCAACTATGCGCTCTATGCACATCAGAATGATTTATTGCATTGTAAAGCAACAGCTAATGCAGCGATTTCTCTTTATCAAACGAATGCAACATCTAAATGCAATGATTTCCCTTCAGTTATTTCTGAACAAGTTAGTGGTAGTATAATAGTTAGTTGTAGTTTTATATGGATGCACAAGTAGTATTGAACAATGAAAAATGGAATGAGCTAAGTAATTTTATGCATTGTAAACTGACCGCTCATTTGATGTTTTCTCGTCAGTGCACAAATGAATTAGTTGTAGATTGGAAATGCACGAGAAAGCACATATGTTATGTGTTTTCATTGCAAAAGGAAAATGTTCGTTTTAGCGTGTATTATAGTAGAATGGCTATTGCAATATTTTCTCTTCAATATGAAAATGACTAGTTTATTGTGCAATTGCAATAAGCACAATTTATAATGCAATGGGAAAAGCACGTTATCTGTTTTCATTGCACAGAAGTTAGTTCTTTCTTGCATTGCAACTATGCACATGTGCTCTATGCACATCGGAATGAGTTGTTGCATTGAAAAGCGACAGTTCATGTGATGTATTCTTGTCTGTGCACAAATTAGTTGAAGATTGGAAATGCACGGGAAAGCACTTCTGTTATTTTTCTTAACTGCACAGAGGAAAATGTTAGTTCTTGCGTGCATTATAGTAAAATGGCTATTGCAATAATTTCCCTTCAATATAAAAAGGACTGGTTTAGTGTGCACTTGCAATGCGAGAGCACAATTTATAATGCAATCGGCAAAGCACGTTATCTGTTTTCATTGCACAGAAGTTAGTTCTTTCTTGCAATGCACTATCTGCTCTATGCACATCGGAATGAGTTATTGCATTGTAAAGCAACAGCTAATGCAACGATTTCTCTTTACCACACGAATGCAGCTTCTAAATGCAATGATTTCGCTACAGTTATTTCTGAACATGTTAGTGGTGGTATTTATTTCTAGCGTGCATTATAGTAGAATGGCTATTGTAATATATTCCCTTCAATATAAAAAGGAGTAGTTTAGTGTGGAATTGCAATGCGAAAGCACACTAGATAATGCAATGGGAAAAGCACGTTATCTGTTTTCATTGCACAGAAGTTAGTTCTTTCTTGCAATGCAACTATCTGCTCTATGCATATTGAAATAAGTTATTGCATTGTAAAGCAACAGCTAATGCTACGATTTATCTTTATCAGACGAATGCAACATCTAAATGCAATGATTTCCCTTCAGTTATTTCTGAACAAGTTAGTGGTAGTATGTAGTTCTAGCGTGCATTGTAGTAGAATGACTATTGCAATAATTTCCCTTCAATATAAAAATGACTAGTTAAGTGTGCAATTGCAATGCGAAAGCACAAATATAATGCAATGGGAAAAGCACGTTATCTGATTTCATTGCACAGAAGTTAGTTATTTCTTGCAATGCAAGTATCTGCTCTATGCATTTTGGAATGAGTTATTGCATTGTAAAGTAACAGCTAATGCAACGATTTATCTTTATCACACGAATGCAACATCTCAATGCAATGATTTACCTTCAGTTTTTTCTGCACAAGTTAGTGGTAGTATGTAGTTCTTGCGCGCATTAATGGCTATTGCAATAATTTCCCTTCAATATCAAAAGGACTAGTTTAGTGTGCACTTGCAATGCGAAGGCACAATATATAATGCAATCGGCAAAGCACGTTATCTGTTTTCATTGCACAGAAGTTAGTTCTTTCTTGCAATGCACTATCTGTTCTATGCACATCGGAATGAGTTATTGCATTGTAAAGCAACAGCTAATGCAACGATTTCTCTTTACCACACGAATGCAGCTTCTAAATGCACTGATTTCGCTACTGTTATTTCTGAACATGTTAGTGGTAGTATTTATTTCTAGCGTGCATTATAGTAGAATGGCTATTGTAATATAATCCCTTCAATATAAAAAGGATTAGTTTAGTGTGGAATTGTAATGCTTAAGCACAATATATAATGCAATGGGGAAAGCATGTTATCTGTTTTCAATGCACAGAAGTTAGTTCTTTCTTGCAATGCAACTATCTGCTCTATGCATATTGAAATGAGTTATTGCATTTGTAAAGCAACAGCTAATGCAACGAGTTATCTTTATCACACGAATACAACATCTAATTGCAATGATTTCCCTTCAGTTATTTCTGAACAAGTTAGTGGTAGTATGTAGTTCTAGCGTGCATTGTAGTCGAATGGCTATTGTAATATAATCCCTTCAATATAAAAAGGAGTAGTTTAGTGTGGAATTGCAATGCTTAAGCACAATATATAATGCAATGGGCAAAACACGTTATCTGTTTTCATTGCACTGAAGTTAGTTATTTCTTGCAATGCAAGTATCTGCTTTATGCATATTGGAATGAGTTATTGCATTGTAAAGCAACAGCTAATGCAACGATTTATCTTTGTCACACGAATGCAACATCTGAATGCAATGATTTCCCTTTAGTTATTTCTTAACAAGTTAGTGGTAGTATGTAGTTCTTGCATGCATTAATAGCTATTGCAATAATTTCCCTTCAATATAAAAAGGACTAGTTTAGTGTGCACTTGCAATGCGAAAGCACAATATATAAAGCAATCGGCAAAGCACTTTATCTGTTTTCATTACACAGAAGTTAGTTCTTTCTTGCAATGCTGCTCTATGCACATATGCACATATGCACATCTGCTCTATGCACATCGGAATGAGTTATTGCATTGTAAAGCAACAGCTAATGCAACGATTATCTTCATCATACAAATGCTAAATCTAAAGCCAATGATGTCTGTAGATTGTAGACGAAAAGCACATTGTTGTTTTCATTGCACAGAAGTTAGTTCTTTCTTGCAATGCAATTCAACTGTTAAAAAGGCCATCTCTTCCAATGCATATTGGAATGAGTTGGTTATTTCATGCATTGCAGCTTGTTTGTTATTCTTTAATGCACAACGTGATGTTATAGCGTCCACTTGTTATGATGTTATTTTAGCCAGACATATGCCGAATGAGGACCAGATCTTGAACTTTCTAAACTTGCTCATGTTACTTTAGCCATACAAGAGTTCTTTTTTTTTTTTTTTTTTGGAAAAACTTTTCTGGACAGAGTTCTTGAAAATTAAATTACTATACATGTTGACCTGTTGTGGTTGTTTTAGTCATATAGATATTTGACCTATTGAACGCATTTCTGGCCCAAGAGTACTTGATCTTGAACTGTCTATACTCATACTCTCCTTCTGTTGCTTCCTAAGCCATATATAATGTCCATATCTTAGCGAATGTACATATCTGAACTATTGAAATCATTTCTGGTCAAAGACTCGTCAAAAGGTTTTAAACAATATAAACTTATAGACTCCTTCTGATTTTATATTAGATATACATAGGTCCCTATTTGACCTACTGAACATATTTCTGGCCCACTGGTACTTGATCATTTGGTTCCTACACAGGGAAATTTACTTCTAATGATGTTGATTTAGTCAGAAAGATGTTTGACCTACTGTCCATATGTCCATATTTCTGGACAAAGAGTTCTTGATCTTGAACTACCTATGCATTCTCATAGACTACTTCTGATGCTTCCTAAGCCATATAGAATCTGACCTACTGAACTCATTTCTCTGCAAAGGATGTTCAAAAGGTTTTAAACAGAAACTTAAAGACTCCTTCTGATGTTATGTACTATAGATAGGTTCCTTTTACCTTACTTAATGTACTTCTGGCCCACAAGTACTAGATCTTGAACTTTCTAAACATACTAATTAACTTATTTTGATTTTACTTCAGCCATACAGGAGTACTTATTTTGCCTTCTGAATGGGCTGACTGAACATATTTCTGGCCCAAGAGTATTTGATCTTGAACTTTCTATACATATAGACTCCTGATGCTTCCTAAGCTATATAGAATTTCCATACTGACCGACTGAACTCATTTCCAGTCAGACAATCGTCAAAAGATATTAAACAATAGGGGTCCATATTTGACCTACTTAAATATTTCTGTCCAAAGAGTCTTTGAACTTGAACTTTCCAAAAAACACTTATTGACTCAATCTGATGTTTCATCTGACAGACAGTGGTCCATGGCCAGAAATATGTTAAGGTTAAATATGGACTCTCCGGCTTAAGAAACATCAGAAGGACTCAATGAGTATTATGGAAAGTTCAAGTTCAGACTCTTTGGCCAAAAACATGTTAAGTAGGTCAATCATGGTCCACTGTCTGTCAGATGAAACATCAGATTGAGTCAATGAGTGTTTTTGGAAAGTTCAAGTTCAAAGACTCTTTGGACAGAAATGTTTTAAGTAGGTCAAATATGGACAGGAGTAAATGAGTATAAAAAGAGATTGAGGTTGATTGCTCATGAAACAGCAGCAGAACGACTCAATCAGTAGTTCTCAGAAGGAATCAAAACAGCAGACGGACTCAATAAGTATTTATGGAAAGTTTAAGTTCAAAGACTCTTTGGCCAGAAACATGATAAGTAAGTCAAATTTGAACCACTCTCCGGCTGAGAAAAAAAACATCAAAGGAGTTAATGAGTATCTGTGGAAAGTTCAAGTTAAGACTCTTTGGACATAAATTTGTTAAGTAGGTCAAAAATGGGCAATAGTCTGGCTGAAAAAAGCCAGAAGAGTTGATGAGTTCAAATGAGTTAATGAGTTATTTTGGAGTTAATGAGTTATTTATGGAACGTTCAAATTCCAGACTCTTTTGCCAGAAATATGTAAAAGTAGGTCAATCATGGACCACTGTCTGGCTGATGAAACATCAGAAGGAGTTCAGAAAAGATCTAGACATGTGTTCATAAGGTTAAATATGGTCTAATCTATGGTTGAAGTAACATCAAAAGATGTCTATGAGTTTGCATAGTAAGTTAGCCTTTTAAAATAATTTGGCAAGAAATATGTCAAGTAGGTCAAATATTGACCACTCTTTGGCTGAAAAAAAAAACATCAAAGGAGTTAATGAGTGTTTTTGGAAAGTTCAAATTCAAAGACTCTTTGGACAGAGATATTTTAAGTAGGTCAAACATGGATCACTGTCTGGCTGAAGAAAAAACATCAAAGGAGTTAATGAGTATTTTTTAGTTTGCATAGTAAGTTAGCCTTTTAAATGAATTTGGCAAGAAATATGTTAAGTATGTCAAATATGGCATACTCTTCCTATGGCATATGTTTCTCCTGCTTAAGAAACATCGGAAGGAATCAAAGAGTAATTTGGAAAGATCAAATTCAAATACTCTTGTGCCAGAAATATGTTAAGTAGGTCAAATATGGACAGGAGTAAATGAGTATGAATAGAGATTAAGGCCTACGGCTCATGAACAGCAGCAGAAGGACTCATTAAGAAGTTCTCAGAAAGACTCAAAACAGCAGAAGGACTCAAGGAGTATTTATGGAAAGTTCAAGTTCAAACACTCTTTTTCCAGAAACATGTTAAGTAGGTCAAACATGGACCACTGTCTGGCTGATGAAACAGCAGAAGGACTCAATAAGTGTTTATGGAAAGTTCAAGTTCAAGGACTCTTTTGACAGAAATATTTTAAGCAGGTAAAATATGGGCCAAAATCTGGCTGTAAAAAACATCAAAGGAATTAATGAGTTATTTATAGAAAGTTCAAATTTAAAGACTTTTGCCAGAAATATGTAAAAGTCAGTCAATCATGGACTCTCTGGCTTATGAAACATCCACTTATGAAAGCTTATGAAAAAGCTTATGAAAAGTTAGCCTTTTAAAAGAATTTGGCAAGAAATATGTTAAGTAGGTCCAATATGGACGCTCCTTGCTTAAGAAACATCGGAAGGAGTCAAAGAGTATTTATGGAAGGATCAAGTTCAAAGACTCTTTGGCCAGAAATATGTTAAGTAGGTCAAACATGGACCACTGTCTGGCTGATGAAACAGCAGAAGGACTCAATAAGTGTTTATGGAAAGTTCAATTTCAAAGACTTTTGGGACAGAAATATTTTACGTAGGTCAAACATTGACCACTGTCTGGCTGAAAAAAAAAACATCAAAGGAGTTAAGTATTTATGTAAAGTTCCAGGTCAAAGACTTTTGACAGAAATGTGTTAAGTAGATAAAATATGGGCCAAAATCTGGCTGTAAAAAACATCAAAGGAATTAATGAGTTATTTATAGACAGTTCAAATTTAAAGACTTTTGCCAGAAATATGTAAAAGTATGTCAATCATGGACTGTCTGGCTTATGAAACATCAGAAGGAGTTCAGAAAGCATCTAGACATGTGTTCATAAGGTAAAATATGGTCTAATCTATGGTTGAAGTAATATCAAAAGATGTCTATGAGTTTGCATAGTAAGTTAGCCTTTTAAAAGAATTTGGCAAGAAATATTTAGGTAGGTCAAATATGGACGCTCCTTGCTTAAGAAACATCGGAAGGAGTCAAAGCGTATATATGGAAGGATCAAGTTCAAAGACTCTTTGGCCAGAAATATGTTAAGTAGGTCAAATATGGACCACTCTCTGGCTGAAAAAAACATCAAAGGAGTTAATGGGTATTTATGGAAAGTTCAAGTTCAAAGACTCTTTTGAAAAATATGTTAAGTAGGTAAAATATGGACAGGAGTAAATGAGTATAATTAGAGACTAAGGACTAAGGCTCATGAAACAGCAGCAGAAGGGGTCAATAAGTAGTTCTCAGAAGGACTCAAAACAGCAGAAGGTCTCAATGAGTATTTATGGAAAGTTCAAGTTCAAAGATTCTTTGGACAGAAACATGTTAAGTAGGTCAAATATGGACCACTGTCTGGTTGATGAAACAGCAGAAGGACTCAATAAGTAGTTATGGAAAGTTCAAGTTCAAAGATTCTTTGGACAGATATATGGTTTGTCAAACATGGACCACTGTCTGGCTGAGAAAAAAAAACATCAAAGGAGTTAATGAGTAGTTATGGAAAGTTCAAGTTCAAAGACTCTTTGGACAGAAATTTGTTAAGTAGGTATAAAATGGGCCAGAGTGTAGCTGAAAAAAACATCAAAGGAGCTAATGAGTATTTATGGAGAGTTCAAGTTCAAAGACTCTTTGGCCAGAAACATGTTAAGTAGGTCAACCATGGACCACTGTCTGGCTGATGAAACAGCAGAAGGACTCAATAAGTGTTTATGGAAAGTTCAAGTTCAAAGACTTTTTGGACAGAAATATTTTAAGTAGGTCAAACATTGACCACTGTCTGGCTGAAAAAAAAACATCAAAGGAGTTAATGAGTATTTATGGAAAGTTCAAGGTCAAAGACTCTTTTGACAGACATTTGTTAAGTAGGTCAAATATGGGCCAACGTTTGGCTGTAAAAAACATCAAAGGAATTAATGAGTTATTTATAGAAAGTTCAAATTTAAAGACTTTTGCCAGAAATATGTAAAAGTATGTCAATCATGGACTGTCTGGCTTATGAAACATCAGAAGGAGTTCAGAAAGCATCTAGGCATGTGTTCATAACGTCAAATGTCTCATAAGGTCAGACATTTGTTAAGTAGGTCAAAAATGAGCCAGAGTCTGGCTGAGAAAAACATCAAAGGAGTTAATGGGTATTATTTGGAAAGTTCAAGTTCAAATACTCTTTTTCCGGAAACATGTAAAAGTAGGTCAATCATGGACCACTGTCTGGCTGATGAAACATCAGAAGGAGTTCAGAAAACATCTAGACATCTGTCCATAATGTCAAATATGGTCTAATCTATGGTTGAAGAAACATCAAAGTATGTCTATGAGTTTGCATAGTAAGTTAGCCTTTTAAAAGAATTCGGCAAGAAATATGTCAAGTAAGTCAAATATTGACCACTCTCTGGCTGAAAAAAAAAACATCAAAGGAGGCAATGAGGATTTATGGAAAGTTAAGGTTCAAAGACTCTTTGGACCGAAGGCTTATGAAAGTTAGCCCTTTAAAAGACTTTGGCCAGAATGAGATATGTTAAGTAGGTCAAATATGGACTCTCCTGCTTAAGATACATCAGAAAGAGTCAAAGAATATTTATGGAAAGTTCAAAGACTCTTTGGCCAGAAACATGTTAAGTAGGTAAAATATTGACCAAAGTCGAGGACTCAAGAAAAATCAGAGGGCACAATCAGTATTTATGGAAAGTTCAAGTTCAAAGACTCTTTGGAGAGAAATATGTTAAGTAGGTCAAATATGGACCACTGTCTGGCTGATGAAACAGCAGAAGGACTCAATAAGTGTTAATGAAAAGTTCAAGTTCAAAGACTTTTAGGACATAAATATTTTACGTAGGTCAAACATTGACCACTGTCTGGCTGAAAAAAAAACATCAAAGGAGTTAAGAGTATTTATGTAAAGTTCAAGGTCAAAGACTCTTTTGACAGAAATGTGTTAAGTAGGTCAAATATAGACCAAAGTTTGGCTGTAAAAAACATCAAAGGAATTAATGAGTTATTTATAGAAAGTTCAAATTTAAAGACTTTTGCCAGAAATATGTAAAAGTATGTCAATCATGGACTGTCTGGCTTTTGAAACATCAGAAGGAGTTCAGAAAGCATCTAGACATGTGTTCATAACGTCAAATGTCTCATAAGGTCAGACATTTGTTAAGTAGGTCAAAATGAGCCAGAGTCTGGCTGAAAAAACATCAAAGGAGTTAGTGGGTATTATTTGGAAAGTTCAAGTTCAAAGACTTTTTTGCCAGAAACATGTAAAAGTAGGTCAATCATGGACCACTGTCTGGCTGATTAAACAACAGAAGGAGTTCAGAAAACATCTAGACATCTGTCCATAATGTCAAATATGGTCTAATCTATGGTTGAATAAACATCAAAGTATGTCTATGAGTTTGCATAGTAAGATAGCCTTTTAAAAGAATTCGGCAAGAAATATGTCAAGTTGGTCAAATTTTGACCACTCTCTGGCTGAAAAAAACATCAAAGGAGTCAATGAGGATTTATGGAAAGTTCAGGTTCAAACAGTCTTTGGACCGAAGGCTTATGAAAGTTAGCCCTTTAAAAGACTTTGTCCAGAATGAGATGTGTTAATTAGGTCAAATATGGACTCTCCTTCTTAAGATACAACAGAAGGAGTCAAAGAGTATTTATGGAAAGTTCAAGTTCAAAGACTCTTTGGCCAGAAATATGTTAATTAGGTCAAATATGGACCACTGTCTGGCTGATGAAACAGCAGAAGGACTCAATAAGTAGTTATGGAAAGTTCAAGTTCAAAGACTCTTTGGACAGAAATATTTTAAGTTGGTCAAATATGGATGCTCATGCTTAAGAAACATCAGAAGGAGTCAAAGAGTATTTATGGAAAGTGCAAGTTCAAAGACTCTTTGGCCAAAAACATGTTAAGTAGGTCAGATATTGACCACTGTCTGGTTCAAGAAACATCATAGGGACACAATAAGTATTTATGGAAAGTTCAAGTTCAAAGACTCTTTGGCCAAAACATGTTAAGTAGGTCAAATATTGATCACTGTCGGGCTCAAAAACATCAGAGAGTCACAATGAGTTTTTATGGAAAGTTCAAGTTCACAAAGACTCTGGAGAGAAAAATGTTAAGTAGGTCATATATGGACCACTGTCTGGCTGATGAAACAGCAGAATGACTCAATAAGTAGTTATGGAAAGTTCAAGTTCAAAGACTCTTTGGACAGAAATATTTCAAGCAGGTCAAATATGGAAGCTCCTGCTTAAGAAACATCAGAGGGAGTCAAAGAGTCTTAAGGAAAGTTCAAGTTCAAAGACTGTTTGGCCACAAACATGTTAAGTAGGTTAGATATTGACCACTGTCTGGCTCAAGAAACATCAGTGGGACCCAATGAGTATTTATGGAGAGTTCAAGTTCAAAGACTCTTTGGAGAGAAATATGTTAAGTAGGTCAAATATGGACATCTGTCTGGCTGATGAAACATCAGAATGAGTCAATGAGGATTTATGGAAAGTTAAGGTTCAAAGACTCTTTGGACCGAAGGCTTATGAAAGTTAGCCCTTTAAAAGACCAAAATATTGAGCAAAGTCGGGCTCAAGAAAAATCAGAGGGCACAATCAGTATTTATGGAAAGTTCAAGTTCAAAGACTCTTTGAAGAGAAATATGTTAAGTAGGTCAAATATGGACCACTGTCTGGCTGATGAAACAGCAGAAGGACTCAATAAGTGTTTATGAAAAGTTCAAGTTCAAAGACTTTTAGGACATAAATATTTTACGTAGGTCAAACATTGACCACTGTCTGGCTGAAAAAAAAACATCAAAGGAGTTAATGAGTATTTATGGAAAGTTCAAGGTCAAAGACTCTTTTGACAGACATTTGTTAAGTAGGTCAAATATGGGCCAACGTTTGGCTGTAAAAAACATCAAAGGAATTAATGAGTTATTTATAGAAAGTTCAAATTTAAAGACTTTTGCCAGAAATATGTAAAAGTATGTCAATCATGGACTGTCTGGCTTATGAAACATCAGAAGGAGTTCAGAAAGCATCTAGGCATGTGTTCATAACGTCAAATGTCTCATAAGGTCAGACATTTGTTAAGTAGGTCAAAAATGAGCCAGAGTCTGGCTGAAAAAACATCAAAGGAGTTAATGGGTATTATTTGGAAAGTTCAAGTTCAAATACTCTTTTCCCGGAAACATGTAAAAGTAGGTCAATCATGGACCACTGTCTGGCTGATGAAACATCAGAAGGAGTTCAGAAAACATCTAGACATCTGTCCATAATGTCAAATATGGTCTAATCTATGGTTGAAGAAACATCAAAGTATGTCTATGAGTTTGCATAGTAAGTTAGCCTTTTAAAAGAATTCGGCAAGAAATATGTCAAGTAAGTCAAATATTGACCACTCTCTGGCTGAAAAAAAAAACATCAAAGGAGGCAATGAGGATTTATGGAAAGTTAAGGTTCAAAGACTCTTTGGACCGAAGGCTTATGAAAGTTAGCCTTTTAAAAGACTTTGGCCAGAATGAGATATGTTAAGTAGGTCAAATATTGACCAAAGTCGGGCTCAAGAAAAATCAGAGGGCACAATCAGTATTTATGGAAAGTTCACGTTCAAAGACTCTTTGGAGAGAAATATGTTAAGTAGGTCAAATATGGACCACTGTCTGGCTGATGAAACAGCAGAAGGACTCAATAAGTGTTTATGAAAAGTTCAAGTTCAAAGACTTTTAGGACATAAATATTTAATGTAGGTCAAACATTGACCACTGTCTGGCTGAAAAAAAAACATCAAAGGAGTTAAGTATTTATGTAAAGTTCAAGGTCAAAGACTTTTGACAGAAATGTGTTAAGTAGATCAAATATGGGCCAAAATCTGGCTGTAAAAAACATCAAAGGAATTAATGAGTTATTTATAGAAAGTTCAAATTTAAAGACTTTTGCCAAAAATATGTAAAAGTATGTCAATCGTGGACTGTCTGGCTTATGAAACATCAGAAGGAGTTCAGAAAGCATCTAGACATGTGTTCATAAGATCAAATATGGTCTAATCTGTGGTTGAAGTAATATAAAAAGATGTCTATGAGTTTGCATAGTAAGTTAGCCTTTTAAAAGAATTTGGCAAGAAATATTTAGGTAGGTCAAATATGGACCACTCTCTGGCTAAAAAAACATCAAAGGAGTTAATGGGTATTTATGGAAAGTTCAAGTTCAAGGACTTTTTTGCCAGAAACATGTAAAAGTAGGTCAATCATGGACCACTGTCTGGCTGATTAAACAACAGAAGGAGTTCAGAAAACATCTAGACATCTGTCCATAATGTCAAATATGGTCTAATCTATGGTTGAATAAACATCAAAGTATGTCTATGAGTTTGCATAGTAAGATAGCCTTTTACAAGAATTCGGCAAGAGATATGTCAAGTTGGTCAAATTTTCACACACTCTGGCTGAAAAAAAACATCAAAGGAGTCAATGAGGATTTATGGAAAGTTCAGGTTCAAAGAGTCTTTGGACCGAAGGCTTATGAAAGTTAGCCCTTTAAAAGACTTTGTCCAGAATGAGATGTGTTAATTAGGTCAAATATGGACTCTCCTTCTTAAGATACAACAGAAGGAGTCAAAGAGTATTTATGGAAAGTTCAAGTTCACAGACTCTTTGGCCAAAACATGTTAAGTAGGTCAAATATTGACCACTGTCGGGCTCAGGATACATCAGAGGGTCACAATGAGTATTTATGGAAAGTTCAAGTTCACAAAGACTCTTTGGAGAGAAATATGTTAAGTATGTCAAATATGGACATCTGTCTGGCTGATGAAACATTAGAATGAGTCAATGAGTATTTTTGGAAACTTCAAGTTCAAAGATCTTTGGACAAAAATAAGCAGGTCAAAGTAGGTTTGACCAACTTTTTGGCTGATGAAACATCAGGAGTCAAAGAGTATTTTTTGGAAAATTAGAGTTCAAAGACTCTTTGGCCAGAAATATGTGAAGTAGGTCAAATTTTGACCACTCTCTGGCTGAAAAAACATCAAAGGAGTCAATGAGGATTTATGGAAAGTTCAGGTTCAAAGAGTCTTTGGACCGAAGGCTTACTGAAACTTAGCCCTTTGAAAGACTTTGGCCAGAATGAGATGTGTTAATTAGGTCAATTATGGACTCTCCCTCTTTAAGATACAACAGAAGGAGTCAAAGAGTATTTATGGAAAGTTCAAGTTCAAAGACTCTTTGGCCAGAAATATTTTAAGTAGGTCAAATATTTATGCTCGTGCTTAAGAAACATCAGAAGGAGTCAAAGAGTATTTATGGAAAGTGCAAGTTCAAAGACTCTTTGGCCAGAAACATGTTAAGTAGGTCAGATATTGACCACTGTCTGGCTCAAGAAACATCAGTGGGACCCAATGAGTATTTATGGAAAGTTAAAGTTCAAAGACTCTTTGGAGAGAAATATGTTAAGTAGGTCAAATATGGACATCTGTCTGGCTGATGAAACATCAGAATGAGTCAATGAGTATTTTTGGAAACTTCAAGTTCAAAGACTCTTTGGACAGAAATAAGTAGGTCAATGTAGGTTTGACCTACTTTCTGGCTGATGAAACATCAGAAGGAGTCAATGAATATGTATAGAAAGTTCAATGACTCTTTTGCCAAAAATATGTCTAGCAGTCAAATTTTGACCACGCTCTGGCTGAAAAAAACATCAAAGAGGTCAATAAGGATTTATGGAAAGTTCAGGTTAAAAGACTCTTTGGACCGAAGGCTTATTAAAGTTAGCCCTTTAAAAGACTTTGGCCAGAATGAGATATGTTAAGTAGGTCAAATATGGACTCTCCTGCTTAACATACAACAAAAGGAGTCAAAGAGTATTTCTGGAAAGTTCAAGTTCAAAGACTCTTTGGCCAAAACATGTTAAGTAGTTCAAATATTGACCACTGTCGGGGTCAGGATACATCAGAGGGTCACAATGAGTATTTATGGAAAGTTCAAGTTCACAAAGACTTTTTGGAGAGAGATATGTTAAGTAGGTAAAATATGGACCACTCTCTGGCTGATGAAAGAGCAGAAGGACTCAATAAGTAGTTATGGAAAGTTCAAGTTCAAAGACACTTTGGACAGAAATATTTTGAGGTAGGTAAAATATGGACGCTACTGCTTAAGAAACATCAGAAGAGTATTTTGGAAAGTTCAAGTTCAAAGACTGTTTGGTCAGAAATATGTTAAGTAGGTCAAATATGGACCACTGTCTGGCTGATAAAACAACAGAAGGACACAATAAGTAGTTATGGAAAGTTCAAGTTCAAAGACTCTTTGGACAGAAATATTTTAAGTACGTCAAATATGGATGCTCATGCTTAAGAAACATCAGAAGGATTCAAAGAGTATTTATGGAAAGTGCAAGTTCAAAGACTGTTTGGCCAGAAACATGTTAAGTAGGTCAAACAATGACCACTGTCTGGCTCAAGAAACATCAGGACACAAGTATTTATGGAAAGTTTAAGTTCAAAGACTCTTTGGAGAGAAATATGTTAAGTAGGTCAAATATGCACTACTGTCTGTCTGGTAAAACATCAGAATGAGTCAATGAGTATTTTTGGGAAAATTAGAGTTCAAACACTGTTTGGCCAGAAATATGTGAAGTAGGTCAACTTTTCACCACTCTCTGGCTGGAAAAAACATCAAAGGAGTCAATGAGGATTTATGGAAAGTTCAGATTCAAAGAGTCTTTGGACCGAAGGCTTATGAAAGTTAACCCTTTAAAAGACTTTGGCCAGAATGAGATATGTTAAGTAGGTCAAATATGGACTCTTCTGCTTAAGATACAACAAAAGGAGTCAAAGAGTATTTATGGAAAGTTCAAGTTCAAAGACTCTTTGGAGAGAGATATGTTAAGTAGGTAAAATATGGACCACTCTCTGGCTGATGAAAGAGCAGAAGGACTCAATAAGTAGTTATGGAAAGTTCAAGTTCAAAGACACTTTGGACAGAAATATTTTAAGTAGGTAAAATATGGACGCTACTGCTTAAGAAACATCAGAAGGAGTCAAAGAGTATTTTGGAAAGTTCAAGTTCAAAGACTGTTTGGCCAGAAATTTGTTAAGTAGGTCAAACATGGACCACTGTTTGGCTGATAAAACAGCAGAAGGACTCAATAAGTAGTTATGGAAAGTTCAAGTTCAAAGATTCTTTGAACAGAAATATGGTTTGTCAAACATGGACCACTGTCTGGCTGAGAAAAAAACATCAAAGGAGTTAATGAGTAGTTATGGAAAGTTCAAGTTCAGAGACTCTTTGGACAGAAATTTGTTAATTATGTCAAATATGGGCCAGAGTCTAGCTGAAAAAAAACATCAAAGGTGCTAATGAGTATTTATGGAGAGTTCAAGTTCAAAGACTCTTTGACCAGAAAATATGTTAAGTAGGTCAAACATGGACCACTGTCTGGCTGATGAAACCGCAGAAGGACTCAATAAGTGTTTATGGAAAGTTCAAGTTCAAAGACTTTTTGGACAGAAATATGGTTTGTCAAACATGGACCACTGTCTGGCTGAGAAAAAAAACATCAAAGGTGTTAATGAGTATTTATCGAAAGTTCAAGGTCAAAGACTCTTTTGACAGAAATTTGTTAAGTAGGTCAAATATAGACCAAAGTTTGGCTGTAAAAAACATCAAAGGAATTAATGAGTTATTTATAGAAAGTTCAAATTTAAAGACTTTTGCCAGAAATATGTAAAAGTATGTCAATCATGGACTGTCTGGCTTTTGAAACATCAGAAGGAGTTCAGAAAGCATCTAGACATGTGTTCATAACGTCAAATGTCTCATAAGGTCAGACATTTGTTAAGTAGGTCAAAAATGAGCCAGAGTCTGGCTGAAAAAACATCAAAGGAGTTAATGGGTATTATTTGGAAAGTTCAAGTTCAAAGACTTTTTTGCCAGAAACATGTAAAAGTAGGTCAATCATGGACCACTGTCTGGCTGATTAAACAACAGAAGGAGTTCAGAAAACATCTAGACATCTGTCCATAATGTCAAATATGGTCTAATCTATGGTTGAATAAACATCAAAGTATGTCTATGAGTTTGCATAGTAAGATAGCCTTTTAAAAGAATTCGGCAAGAAATATGTCAAGTTGGTCAAATTTTGACCACTCTCTGGCTGAAAAAAACATCAAAGGAGTCAATGAGGATTTATGGAAAGTTCAGGTTCAAAGAGTCTTTGGACCGAAGGCTTATGAAAGTTAGCCCTTTAAAAGACTTTGTCCAGAATGAGATGTGTTAATTAGGTCAAATATGGACTCTCCTTCTTAAGATACAACAGAAGGAGTCAAAGAGTATTTATGGAAAGTTCAAGTTCAAAGACTCTTTGGCCAGAAATATGTTAATTAGGTCAAATATGGACCACTGTCTGGCTGATGAAACAGCAGAAGGACTCAATAAGTAGTTATGGAAAGTTCAAGTTCAAAGACTCTTTAGACAGAAATATTTTAAGTTGGTCAAATATGGATGCTCATGCTTAAGAAACATCAGAAGGAGTCAAAGAGTATTTATGGAAAGTGCAAGTTCAAAGACTCTTTGGCCAAAAACATGTTAAGCAGGTCAGATATTGACCACTGTCTGGCTCAAGAAACATCATAGGGACACAATAAGTATTTATGGAAAGTTCAAGTTCAAAGACTCTTTGGCCAAAACATGTTAAGTAGGTCAAATATTGATCACTGTCGGGCTCAAAAAACATCAGAGGGTCACAATGAGTTTTTATGGAAAGTTCAAGTTCACAAAGACTCTGGAGAGAAAAATGTTAAGTAGGTCATATATGGACCACTGTCTGGCTCAAGAAACATTAGTGGGACCCAATGAGTATTTATGGAGAGTTCAAGTTCAAAGACTCTTTGGAGAGAAATATGTTAAGTAGGTCAAATATGGACATCTGTCTGGCTGATGAAACATCAGAATGAGTCAATGAGTATTTATGGAAACTTCAAGTTCAAACACTCTTTGGACAGAAATAAGTAGGTCAAAGTAGGTTTGACCTACTTTCTGGCTGATGAAACATCAGAAGGAGTCAATGAATATGTATAGAAAGTTCAATGACTCTTTTGTCAAAAATATGTCAAGCAGTCAAATTTTGACCATGCTCTGGCTGAAAAAAACATCAAAGAGGTCAATAAGGATTTATGGAAAATTCAGGTTAAAAGACTCTTTGGACCGAAGGCTTATTAAAGTTAGCCCTTTAAAAGACTTTGGCCAGAATGAGATATGTTAAGTAGGTCAAATATGGACTGTCCTGCTTAAGATACAACAAAAGGAGTCAAAGAGTATTTATGGATAGTTCAAGTTCACAGACTCTTTGGCCAAAACATGTTAAGTAGGTCAAATATTGACCACTGTCGGGCTCAGGATACATCAGAGGGTCACAATGAGTATTTATGGAAAGTTCAAGTTCACAAAGACTCTTTGGAGAGAAATATGTTAAGTATGTCAAATATGGACATCTGTCTGGCTGATGAAACATCAGAATGAGTCAATGAGTATTTTTGGAAACTTCAAGTTCAAAGATCTTTGGACAAAAATAAGTAGGTCAAAGTAGGTTTGACCTACTTTCTGGCTGATGAAACATCAGAAGGAGTCAATGAATATGTATAGAAAGTTCAATGACTCTTTTGCCAAAAATATGTCAAGCAGTCAAATTTTGACCACGCTCTGGCTGAAAAAAACATCAAAGAGGTCAATAAGGATTTATGGAAAGTTCAGGTTAAAAGAATCTTTGGACCGAAGGCTTATTAAAGTTAGCCCTTTAAAAGACTTTGGCCAGAATGAGATATGTTAAGTAGGTCAAATATGGACTCTCCTTCTTAAGATACAACAGAAGGAGTCAAAGAGTATTTATGGAAAGTTCAAGTTCAAAGACTCTTTAGCCAGAAACATGTTAAGTAGATCAGATATTGACCACTGTCTGGCTCAAGAAACATCAGTGGGACCCAATGAGTATTTATGGAAAGTTCAAGTTCAAAGACTCTTTGGAGAGAAATATGTTAAGTAGGTCAAATATGGACATCTGTCTGGCTGATGAAACATCAGAATGAGTCAATGAGTATTTTTGGAAACTTCAAGTTCAAAGACTCTTTGGACAGAAATAAGTAGGTCAAAGTAGGTTTGACCTACTTTCTGGCTGATGAAACATCAGAAGGAGTCAAAGAGTATTTTTTGGAAAATTAGAGTTCAAAGACTCTTTGGCCAGAAATATGTGAAGTAGGTCAAATTTTGACCACGTCTCTGGCTGAAAAAACATCAAAGGAGTCAATGAGGATTTATGGAAAGTTCAGGTTCAAAGAGTCTTTGGACCGAAGGCTTATGAAAGTTAGCCCTTTAAAAGACTTTGGCCAGAATGAGATGTGTTAATTAGGTCAATTATGGACTCTCCTTCTTAAGATACAACAGAAGGAGTCAAAGAGTATTTATGGAAAGTTCAAGTTCAAAGACTCTTTGGCCAGAAATATGTTAAGTGGGTCAAATATGGACCACTGTCTGGCTGATGAAACAGCAGAGGGTCACAATGAGTATTTTTGGAAAGTTCAAGTTCACAAAGACTCTTTGGAGAGAGATATGTTAAGGAGGTATAATATGGACCACTCTCTGGCTGATGAAAGAACAGAAGGACTCAATAAGTAGTTATGGAAAGTTCAAGTTCAAAGACACTTTGGACAGAAATATTTTAAGTAGGTAAAATATGGACGCTACTGCTTAAGAAACATCAGAAGGAGTCAAAGAGTATTTTGGAATGTTCAAGTTCAAAGACTGTTTGGCCAGAAATATGTTAAGTAGGTCAAATATGGACCACTGTGTGGCTGATAAAACAGCAGAAGGACTCAATAAGTAGTTATGGAAAGTTCAGGTTCCAAGATTCTTTGGACAGAAATATTTTAAGTAGGTCAAATATGGATGCTCATGCTTAAGAAACATCAGAAGGATTCAAAGAGAATTTATGGAAAGTTTAAGTTCAAAGACTCTTTGGAGAGAAATATGTTAAGTAGGTCAAATATGCACTACTGTCTGGCTGGTGAAACATCAGAATGAGTTAATGAGTATTTTTTTGGAAAATTAGAGTTCAAAGACTCTTTGGCCAGAAATATGTGAAGTAGGTCAAATTTTGACCACTCTCTGGCTGAAAAAAAACATCAAAGGAGTCATTGAGGATATATGGAAAGTTCAGGTTCTTTTTCTTTGTTCTTTGTAAAGTCTTTGGGCCGAAGGCTCATGAAAGTTAGCCCTTTAAAAGACTTTGGCCAGAATGACATGCTAATTAGGTCAAATATGGACTCTCCTTCTTAAGATACAATTGAAGGAGTCAAAGAGTATTTATGGAAAGTTCAAGTTCAAAGACTCTTTGGCCAGAAATATGTCAAGTAGGTCAAATATGGACACTGTGCATTGAAGAATAACAGAACATAAACAACAACTTCAGTGTGTGTTGAAAAGGTAACATGAGCAACTGCTCTGCATTGCATTGCATAATGCAACTTACTTTTCAGTTGTGTATTGAAAGGAAACCATTGCACTAGCTTTTTGCACTATACAATGCGATAGGAAAAGCACGTTATCTGTTTTCATTGCACAGATGTAATACATCAGAATGAGTTATTGCATTGTAAAGCAACAGCTAATGCAACGATTTCTCTTTATCACACGAATGCAACATCTAAATGCAATGATTTCCCTTCAGTCATTTCTGAACAATTTAGTGGTAGTATACAGTGCATTATAAGAGAATGGCAATAATTTCCCTTCAATATTAAAAGGACCAGTTTAGTGTGCAATTGCAATGGGAAAGCACAATTTATAATGCATTGGGAAAAGCACGTTATCTGTTTTCATTGCATATCATTTATTTATTTATTGCAATGTAACTATCTTTTCTATGCACATCGGAAAGAGTTAGTTGTTGCATGCATTGTAAAACAACAGCTACTGCAACGATTTCTCTTCAATGCAACATCGAAATGCAATGATAATCCTTCAGTTATTTCTGAATATTAGTAGTAGTATAATAATAAGTTGTAGATTTATACGAATGCACAAGTAGTATTGAACAACGAACAATGGAATGAGCTAGTAATTTTAGGCATTGTAAACTGACCGATCATTTGATGTTTTCTCGTCAGTGCACAGATGAATTAGTTGTAGATTGGAAATGCACGAGAAAGCACTTATGTTATGTCTTTTCATTGCAAAAGGAAAACGTTAGTTTTAGCGTGCATTATAGTAGAATGGCTTTTGCAATAATTTCTCTTCAATATGAAAAAGGACTAGTTTAGTGTGCAATTGCAATGCGAAAGCACAATATATAATGCAATCGGCAAAAGCGGTTATTGGTTTACATTGCACAGAAGTTAGTTCTTTCTTGCAATGCAACTATCTGCTCTATGCATATTGGAATGATATATTGCATTGTAAAGCAACAGGTAATGCAACGATTTAGTTTTATCACACGTAATGCAACATCTGAATGCAATGATTTCCCTTCAGTTATTTCTGAACAAGTTAGTTGTAGTATGTAGTTCTTGTGTGCATTATAGTAGAATGGCTATTGCAATAATTTCCTTTCAATATAAAAAGGAGTAGTTTAGTGTGCACTTGCAATGCGAAAGCGCAATATATAATGCAATGGGAAAAGCACGATATCTGATTTCATTGCACAGAAGTTAGTTCTTTCTTGCAATGCAACTATGCGCTCTATGCACATCAGAATGATTTATTGCATTGTAAAGCAACAGCTAATGCAGCGATTTCTCTTTATCAAACGAATGCAACATCTAAATGGAATGATTTCCCTTCAGTTATTTCTGAACAAGTTAGTGGTAGTATAATAGTTAGTTGTAGTTTTATATGGATGCACAAGTAGTATTGAACAATGAAAAATGGAATGAGCTAAGTAATTTTATGCATTGTAAACTGACCGCTCATTTGATGTTTTCTCGTCAGTGCACAAATGAATTAGTTGTAGATTGGAAATGCACGAGAAAGCACATATGTTATGTGTTTTCATTGCAAAAGGAAAATGTTCGTTTTAGCGTGTATTATAGTAGAATGGCTATTGCAATATTTTCTCTTCAATATGAAAATGACTAGTTTATTGTGCAATTGCAATAAGCACAATTTATAATGCAATGGGAAAAGCACGTTATCTGTTTTCATTGCACAGAAGTTAGTTCTTTCTTGCATTGCAACTATGCACATGTGCTCTATGCACATCGGAATGAGTTGTTGCATTGAAAAGCGACAGCTCATGTGATGTATTCTTGTCTGTGCACAAATTAGTTGAAGATTGGAAATGCACGGGAAAGCACTTCTGTTATTTTTCTTAACTGCACAGAGGAAAATGTTAGTTCTTGCGTGCATTATAGTAAAATGGCTATTGCAATAATTTCCCTTCAATATAAAAAGGACTGGTTTAGTGTGCACTTGCAATGCGAGAGCACAATTTATAATGCAATCGGCAAAGCACATTATCTGTTTTCATTGCACAGAAGTTAGTTATTTCTTGCAATGCAACTGCTCTATGCATATCGGAATGAGTTATTGCATTGTAAAGCAACAGCTAATGCAACGATTTCTCTTTACCACACGAATGCAGCTTCTAAATGCAATGATTTCGCTACAGTTATTTCTGAACATGTTAGTGGTAGTATTTATTTCTAGCGTGCATTATAGTAGAATGGCTATTGTAATATATTCCCTTCAATATAAAAAGGAGTAGTTTAGTGTGGAATTGCAATGCGAAAGCACACTATATAATGCAATGGGAAAAGCACGTTATCTGTTTTCATTGCACAGAAGTTAGTTCTTTCTTGCAATGCAACTATCTGCTCTATGCATATTGAAATAAGTTATTGCATTGTAAAGCAACAGCTAATGCAACGATTTATCTTTATCAGACGAATGCAACATCTAAATGCAATGATTTCCCTTCAGTTATTTCTGAACAAGTTAGTGGTAGTATGTAGTTCTAGCGTGCATTGTAGTAGAATGACTATTGCAATAATTTCCCTTCAATATAAAAAGGACTAGTTAAGTGTGCAATTGCAATGCGAAAGCACAATATATAATGCAATGGGCAAAGCACGTTATCTGTTTTCATTGCACAGAAGTTAGTTATTTCTTGCAATGCAAGTATCTGCTCTATGCATATTGGAATGAGTTATTGCATTGTAAAGCAACAGCTAATGCAACGATTTATCTTTATCACACGAATGCAACATCTAAATGCAATGATTTCCCTTCAGTTATTTCTGAACAAGTTAGTGGTAGTATGTAGTTCTTGCGTGCATTAATGGCTATTGCAATAATTTCCCTTCAATATAAAAAGGACTAGTTTAGTGTGCACTTGCAATGCGAAAGCACAATATATAAAGCAATCGGCAAAGCACTTTATCTGTTTTCATTGCACAGAAGTTAGTTCTTTCTTGCAATGCAAGTATCTGCTCTATGCACATCGGAATGAGTTATTGCATTGTAAAGCAACAGCTAATGCAACGATTATCTTCATCACACAAATGCTAAATCTAAAGCCAATGATGTCTGTAGATTGTAGACGAAAAGCACATTGTTGTTTTCATTGCACAGAAGTTAGTTCTTTCTTGCAATGCAATTCAACTGTTAAAAAGGCCAGCTCTTCCAATGCACATTGGAATGAGTTGGTTATTTCATGCATTGCAGCTTGTTTGTTATTCTTTAATGCAAAACGTGATGTTATAGCGTCCACTTGTTATGATGTTATTTTAGCCAGACATATGCCGAATGAGGACCAGATCTTGAACTTTCTAAACTTGCTCATGTTACTTTAGCCATACAAGAGATTCTTTTTTTTTTTTTTTGGAAAAACTTTTCTGGACAGAGTTCTTGAAAATTAAATTACTATACATGTTGACCTGTTGTGGTTGTTTTAGTCATATAGATATTTGACCTATTGAACGCATTTCTGGCCCAAGAGTACTTGATCTTGAACTTTCTATACTCATACTCTCCTTCTGTTGCTTCCTAAGCCATATATAATGTCCATATCTTAGCGAATGTACATATCTGAACTATTGAAATCATTTCTGGTCAAAGACTCGTCAAAAGGTTTTAAACAATATAAACTTATAGACTCCTTCTGATTTTATATTAGATATACATAGGTCCCTATTTGACCTACTGAACATATTTCTGGCCCACTGGTACTTGATCATTTGGTTCCTACACAGGGAAATTTACTTCTAATGATGTTGATTTAGTCAGAAAGATGTTTGACCTACTGTCCATATGTCCATATTTCTGGACAAAGAGTTCTTGATCTTGAACTACCTATGCATTCTCATAGACTACTTCTGATGCTTCCTAAGCCATATAGAATCTGACCTACTGAACTCATTTCTCTGCAAAGGATGTTCAAAAGGTTTTAAACAGAAACTTAAAGACTCCTTCTGATGTTATGTACTATAGATAGGTTCCTTTTACCTTACTTAATGTACTTCTGGCCCACGAGTACTAGATCTTGAACTTTCTAAACATACTAATTAACTTATTTTGATTTTACTTCAGCCATACAGGAGTACTTATTTTGCCTTCTGAATGGGCTGACTGAACATATTTCTGGCCCAAGAGTATTTGATCTTGAACTTTCTATACATATAGACTCCTGATGCTTCCTAAGCTATATAGAATTTCCATACTGACCGACTGAACTCATTTCCAGTCAGACAATCGTCAAAAGATATTAAACAATAGGGGTCCATATTTGACCTACTTAAATATTTCTGTCCAAAGAGTCTTTGAACTTGAACTTTCCAAAAAACACTTATTGACTCAATCTGATGTTTCATCTGACAGACAGTGGTCCATGGCCAGAAATATGTTAAGGTTCAATACGGACTTTCCGGCTTAAGAAACATCAGAAGGACTCAATGAGTATTATGGAAAGTTCAAGTTCAGACTCTTTGGCCAAAAACATGTTAAGTAGGTCAATCATGGTCCACTGTCTTGTCAGATGAAACATCAGATTGAGTCAATGAGTGTTTTTGGAAAGTTCAAGTTCAAAGACTCTTTGGACAGAAATGTTTTAAGTAGGTCAAATATGGACAGGAGTAAATGAGTATAAAAAGAGATTGAGGTTGATTGCTCATGAAACAGCAGCAGAACGACTCAATCAGTAGTTCTCAGAAGGAATCAAAACAGCAGACGGACTCAATAAGTATTTATGGAAAGTTTAAGTTCAAAGACTCTTTGGCCAGAAACATGATAAGTAAGTCAAATTTGAACCACTCTCCGGCTGAGAAAAAAAACATCAAAGGAGTTAATGAGTATCTGTGGAAAGTTCAAGTTAAGACTCTTTGGACATAAATTTGTTAAGTAGGTCAAAAATGGGCAATAGTCTGGCTGAAAAAAGCCAGAAGAGTTGATGAGTTCAAATGAGTTAATGAGTTATTTTGGAGTTAATGAGTTATTTATGGAACGTTCAAATTCCAGACTCTTTTGCCAGAAATATGTAAAAGTAGGTCAATCATGGACCACTGTCTGGCTGATGAAACATCAGAAGGAGTTCAGAAAAGATCTAGACATGTGTTCATAAGGTTAAATATGGTCTAATCTATGGTTGAAGTAACATCAAAAGATGTCTATGAGTTTGCATAGTAAGTTAGCCTTTTAAAATAATTTGGCAAGAAATATGTCAAGTAGGTCAAATATTGACCACTCTTTGGCTGAAAAAAAAAACATCAAAGGAGTTAATGAGTGTTTTTGGAAAGTTCAAATTCAAAGACTCTTTGGACAGAGATATTTTAAGTAGGTCAAACATGGATCACTGTCTGGCTGAAGAAAAAAACATCAAAGGAGTTAATGAGTATTTTTTAGTTTGCATAGTAAGTTAGCCTTTTAAATGAATTTGGCAAGAAATATGTTAAGTATGTCAAATATGGCATACTCTTCCTATGGCATATGTTTCTCCTGCTTAAGAAACATCGGAAGGAATCAAAGAGTAATTTGGAAAGATCAAATTCAAATACTCTTGTGCCAGAAATATGTTAAGTAGGTCAAATATGGACAGGAGTAAATGAGTATGAATAGAGATTAAGGCCTACGGCTCATGAACAGCAGCAGAAGGACTCATTAAGAAGTTCTCAGAAAGACTCAAAACAGCAGAAGGACTCAAGGAGTATTTATGGAAAGTTCAAGTTCAAACACTCTTTTTCCAGAAACATGTTAAGTAGGTCAAACATGGACCACTGTCTGGCTGATGAAACAGCAGAAGGACTCAATAAGTGTTTATGGAAAGTTCAAGTTCAAGGACTTTTTGGACAGAAATATTTTAAGTAGGTCAAACATTGACCACTGTCTGGCTGAAAAAAAAACATCAAAGGGTTTAATGAGTATTTATGGAAAGTTCAAGGTCAAAGACTCTTTTGACAGAAATTTGTTAAGTGGGTCAAATATGGGCCAAAATCTGGCTGTAAAAAACATCAAAGGAATTAATGAGTTATTTATAGAAAGTTCAAATTTAAAGACTTTTGCCAGAAATATGTAAAAGTCAGTCAATCATGGACTCTCTGGCTTATGAAACATCCACTTATGAAAGCTTATGAAAAAGCTTATGAAAAGTTAGCCTTTTAAAAGAATTTGGCAAGAAATATTGTTAAAGTAAGGTCCAATATGGACGCTCCTTGCTTAAGAAACATTGGAAGGAGTCAAAGAGTATTTATGGAAGGATCAAGTTCAAAGACTCTTTGGCCAGAAATATGTTAAGTAGGTCAAACATGGACCACTGTCTGGCTGATGAAACAGCAGAAGGACTCAATAAGTGTTTATGGAAAGTTCAATTTCAAAGACTTTTGGGACAGAAATATTTTACGTAGGTCAAACATTGACCACTGTCTGGCTGAAAAAAACATCAAAGGAGTTAATGGGTATTTATGGAAAGTTCAAGTTCAAAGACTCTTTGGAAAAATATGTTAAGTAGGTAAAATATGGAAAGGAGTAAATGAGTATAATTAGAGATTAAGGACTAAGGCTCATGAAACAGCAGCAGAAGGGGTCAATAAGTAGTTCTCAGAAGGACTCAAAACAGCAGAAGGACTCAATGAGTATTTATGGAAAGTTCAAGTTCAAAGATTCTTTGGACAGAAACATGTTAAGTAGGTCAAATATGGACCACTGTCTGGTTGATGAAACAGCAGAAGGACTCAATAAGTAGTTATGGAAAGTTCAAGTTCAAAGATTCTTTGGACAGAAATATGGTTTGTCAAACATGGACCACTGTCTGGCTGAGAAAAAAACATCAAAGGAGTTAATGAGTAGTTATGGAAAGTTCAAGTTCAAAGACTTTTTGGACAGAAATATTTTAAGTAGGTCAAACATCAAAGGAGTTGATGAAAGTATTTATAGAAAGTTCAAGGTCAAAGACTCTTTTGATCAGAAATTTGTTAAGTAGGTCAAATATAGACCAAAGTTTGGCTGTAAAATACATCAAAGGAATTAACTGAGTTATTTATAGAAAGTTCAAATTTAAAGAAAGTTAAGATACAACAGAAGGAGTCAAAGAGTATTTATGGAAAGTTCAAGTTCAAAGACTCTTTGGCCAGAAATATTTTAAGTTGGTCAAATATGGATGCTCATGCTTAAGAAACATCAGAAGGAGTCAAAGAGTATTTATGGAAAGTGCAAGTTCAAAGACTCTTTGGCCAAAAACATGTTAAGTAGGTCAGATATTGACCACTGTCTGGCTCAAGAAACATCATAGGGACACAATAAGTATTTATGGATAGTTCAAGTTCACAAAGACTCTGGAGAGAAAAATGTTAAGTAGGTCATATATGGACCACTGTCTGGCTGATGAAACAGCAGAAGGACTCAATAAGTAGTTATGGAAAGTTCAAGTTCAAAGACTCTTTGGACAGAAATATTTTAAGTAGGTCAAATATGGATGCTCGTGCTTAAGAAACATCAGAAGGAGTCAAAGAGTATTTATGGAAAGTTCAAGTTCAAAGACTGTTTGGCCACAAACATGTTAAGTAGGTTAGATATTGACCACTGTCTGGCTCAAGAAACATCAGTGGGACCCAATGAGTATTTATGGAGAGTTCAAGTTCAAAGACTCTTTGGAGAGAAATATGTTAAGTAGGTCAAATATGGACATCTGTCTGGCTGATGAAACATCAGAATGAGTCAATGAGTATTTATGGAAACTTCAAGTTCAAACACTCTTTGGACAGAAATAAGTAGGTCAAAGTAGGTTTGACCTACTTTCTGGCTGATGAAACATCAGAAGGAGTCAATGAATATGTATAGAAAGTTCAATGACTCTTTTGTCAAAAATATGTCAAGCAGTCAAATTTTGACCATGCTCTGGCTGAAAAAAACATCAAAGAGGTCAATAAGGATTTATGGAAAATTCAGGTTAAAAGACTCTTTGGACCGAAGGCTTATTAAAGTTAGCCCTTTAAAAGACTTTGGCCAGAATGAGATATGTTAAGTAGGTCAAATATGGACTGTCCTGCTTAAGATACAACAAAAGGAGTCAAAGAGTATTTATGGATAGTTCAAGTTCACAGACTCTTTGGCCAAAACATGTTAAGTAGGTCAAATATTGACCACTGTCGGGCTCAGGATACATCAGAGGGTCACAATGAGTATTTATGGAAAGTTCAAGTTCACAAAGACTCTTTGGAGAGAAATATGTTAAGTATGTCAAATATGGACATCTGTCTGGCTGATGAAACATCAGAATGAGTCAATGAGTATTTTTGGAAACTTCAAGTTCAAAGATCTTTGGACAAAAATAAGTAGGTCAAAGTAGGTTTGACCTACTTTCTGGCTGATGAAACATCAGAAGGAGTCAATGAATATGTATAGAAAGTTCAATGACTCTTTTGCCAAAAATATGTCAAGCAGTCAAATTTTGACCACGCTCTGGCTGAAAAAAACATCAAAGAGGTCAATAAGGATTTATGGAAAGTTCAGGTTAAAAGAATCTTTGGACCGAAGGCTTATTAAAGTTAGCCCTTTAAAAGACTTTGGCCAGAATGAGATATGTTAAGTAGGTCAAATATGGACTCTCCTTCTTAAGATACAACAGAAGGAGTCAAAGAGTATTTATGGAAAGTTCAAGTTCAAAGACTCTTTAGCCAGAAACATGTTAAGTAGATCAGATATTGACCACTGTCTGGCTCAAGAAACATCAGTGGGACCCAATGAGTATTTATGGAAAGTTCAAGTTCAAAGACTCTTTGGACAGAAATAAGTAGGTCAAAGTAGGTTTGACCTACTTTCTGGCTGATGAAACATCAGAAGGAGTCAAAGAGTATTTTTTGGAAAATTAGAGTTCAAAGACTCTTTGGCCAGAAATATGGGAAGTAAGTCAAATTTTGACCACTCTCTGGCTGAAAAAACATCAAAGGAGTCAATGAGGATTTATGGAAAGTTCAGGTTCAAAGAGTCTTTGGACCGAAGGCTTATGAAAGTTAGCCCTTTAAAAGACTTTGGCCAGAATGAGATGTGTTAATTAGGTCAATTATGGACTCTCCTTCTTAAGATACAACAGAAGGAGTCAAAGAGTATTTATGGAAAGTTCAAGTTCAAAGACTCTTTGGCCAGAAATATGTTAAGTAGGTCAAATATGGACCACTGTCTGGCTGATGAAACAGCAGAAGGACTCAATAAGTAGTTATGGAAAGTTCAAGTTCAAAGACTCTTTGGACAGAAATATTTTAAGTAGGTCAAATATGGATGCTCGTGCTTTAAGAAACATCAGAAGGAGTCAAAGAGTATTTATGGAAAGTGCAAGTTCAAAGACTCTTTGGCCAGAAACATGTTAAGTAGGTCAGATATTGACCACTGTCTGGCTCAAGAAACATCAGTGGGACCCAATGAGTATTTATGGAAAGTTAAAGTTCAAAGACTCTTTGGAGAGAAATATGTTAAGTAGGTCAAATATGGACATCTGTCTGGCTGATGAAACATCAGAATGAGTCAATGAGTATTTTTGGAAACTTCAAGTTCAAAGACTCTTTGGACAGAAATAAGTAGGTCAATGTAGGTTTGACCTACTTTCTGGCTGATGAAACATCAGAAGGAGTCAATGAATATGTATAGAAAGTTCAATGACTCTTTTGCCAAAAATATGTCTAGCAGTCAAATTTTGACCACGCTCTGGCTGAAAAAAAAACATCAAAGAGGTCAATAAGGATTTATGGAAAGTTCAGGTTAAAAGACTCTTTGGACCGAAGGCTTATTAAAGTTAGCCCTTTAAAAGACTTTGGCCAGAATGAGATATGTTAAGTAGGTCAAATATGGACTCTCCTGCTTAACATACAACAAAATGAGTCAAAGAGTATTTATGGAAAGTTCAAGTTCAAAGACTCTTTGGCCAAAACATGTTAAGTAGTTCAAATATTGACCACTGTCGGGGTCAGGATACATCAGAGGGTCACAATGAGTATTTATGGAAAGTTCAAGTTCACAAAGACTTTTTGGAGAGAGATATGTTAAGTACGTAAAATATGGACCACTCTCTGGCTGATGAAAGAGCAGAAGGACTCAATAAGTAGTTATGGAAAGTTCAAGTTCAAAGACACTTTGGACAGAAATATTTTGAGGTAGGTAAAATATGGACGCTACTGCTTAAGAAACATCAGAAGGAGTATTTTGGAAAGTTCAAGTTCAAAGACTGTTTGGTCAGAAATATGTTAAGTAGGTCAAATATGGACCACTGTCTGGCTGATAAAACAGCAGAAGGACTCAATAAGTAGTAATGGAAAGTTCAAGTTCAAAGACTCTTTGGACAGAAATATTTTAAGTAGGTCAAATATGGATGCTCATGCTTAAGAAACATCAGAAGGATTCAAAGAGTATTTGTGGAAAGTGCAAGTTCAAAGACTGTTTGGCCAAAAACATGTTAAGTAGGTCAGATATTGACCACTGTCTGGCTCAAGAAACATCATAGGGACACAATAAGTATTTATGGATAGTTCAAGTTCACAAAGACTCTGGAGAGAAAAATGTTAAGTAGGTCATTCATGGACCACTGTCTGGCTGATGAAACAGCAGAAGGACTCAATAAGTAGTTATGGAAAGTTCAAGTTCAAAGACTCTTTGGACAGAAATATTTTTAAGTAGGTAAATATGGAAGCTCCTGCTTAAGAAACATCAGAAGGAGTCAAATAGTCTTTTGGAAAGTTCAAGTTCAAAGACTGTTTGGCCATAAACATGTTAAGTAGGTTAGATATTGACC
>JAQIUQ010004610.1:60000-123289 GCA_030378365.1 Hybognathus amarus | reverse complement strand
AGTTACGTATTGCTATTTTCTATTCTAATATCCTGTGATGAAAGCTGGACTCCTAGCACCATTATTCCAGTCTTCATGTTTCACATGATCCTTCAGAAATTTTTGTTGAAATATGCTGATTTTGGTGTCTCCGTAAAAAAATATTTTTTGGAAGTTGTGACAATTTTTTCGAGATTCTTTAAGTTCAAAAGAACACGCATTTATTTGGAATAGAAATCTTTAGTAACACCATAAATGTCTTTAATGACACTTTTTATCCTTCATAAACGAATAAAACAATTGAAGAACTTCTGAACTGTTAATAGTGTATATAAATATAGCAACGATGGTAATAATCAAAATTTAAGGACAAACCTATTATACAATTCAAAATAAAAAGTGACCAAAATTTTGAAACAAAAAACTTTCTTCTTGTAACTATATTTGAAATTAATCTTTGTCTAAATTCCACTCTTTACTACAACGTTCATTCTACAACTGACTGATATGAGGTGTATCCTGCTACACTTTGCAAACTGTATCAAAGTATTTCAACATTGTGCAATATGGTGATGACAGTAAAATTAAAGAAGTTAGCTTCATATGTTGGCACAACCCTCATGTTCTGTCTAGATAACTAATTTCAAGTATTTTAGCATAATAATGAGAAGCCGATTAAAACCAGAACTAGATATTATATTAACAGCGTGTATCATCACTTTACTGTGGTATCGACAGCTCCTTTTTGTTAGAAACTGCTGTCTTCCATCAAAACATCTGTCTTTCTCATTAATAGCAGCACTAGGTTTTGTGTCGTGAAAGCCAGTGGAAGTTTATGAGATAAAGGAGAGAAGCAAACGCTTACTCGACTCCTTTGACTGGCATGCAGCAGTGGGTGAAGCCTCATCTGTATTAAGTGAGGCTGCTAAAGACTGTCTGCATGTCTCTCCAACTGGAAGAAGTGGAACACACATTTACAGAAACAATCAAACGTGCACACACATAGAGTAAAAGACAGATGTACACCACGTAACGCGTGTTGTCTCTCTGCCATTAGACTCTTATGTCAAGTATGACTAAGAGATGATGGCTCGACATGTACTCTTAAGCAACCTCCAGTGAAGTGGACCTCCAAGATCAAATGAGAGCCGCTTTGTTTCTTTCTCTTTGACATTGGCTCTCAAAACTTCTCAGTTACACGCTCTCCTCCAGACCAATATTGCTAAAATAGAGAGCCCAGGGGCTATTAAAGCAATAAGTCAGAGAAAGCCATGCATTACAGTGATTTTACTGGGGTTTAAGCACTACATAAATGAAGTTGTTCTGAGCACTTTTTTATGGCTTTAAACATGAATCCAACATAAAACAAGAACATTAAAAAGAATTGTTTGGCAAAACAGACAGTCCCAAACTCAGGTCATTGGCTGGCGTCGAGTCCTGGCCACACCCAATCAGAATGTTCAATCAAACAGATTGCAATTACGCTCAGTGCCTCAAAAATTACACACAATGGATCTCATTCATGAAATATTCGTAATATTCGGGTGATTTGCGCGTAAAGAGACCTTCCGCTAAACTTTTCTCCTGATTCACAAATACTTCGAAACGCCAGATGTGATAGCTGAAATGTGTCTGTGCGTTAATCAATTCCAACCAGTCGGTAAATGGGAAATCATTCTCAATTACCATAAAATCGCGCCCATTATATCTGACTGACATCCATATATAGGCATATAATAACATGAATGCGAATGAAAGATTCTGGATGCAGAAATTTAACTTTTATTATCAGAAATTAATTTAAACGCCACATTTTATTTTCAAGCGTACATCGTGGCATGTCACGTCCTGAAAAAGAAAGCGTGGCAAGGATACTGCAGAATGCAGTTAATGGAGTTTCATCTGTTAATTGAACAGTCCCAGAAGTGAGAAGAAAATGGTTCGACATTAAGCTTGACAGCAAAAAACGAATTAGTTCACTTCGGATAAATCGTATTCAAATTGGAAAGGGACCTCCATCCATTACCAGATCTGCTATTACTGGCTCTCATAATAGAAGTAAAAAGAAACCGTATGTAATTACTATATATAATATTTTTTCTATATTTTTTTAAATATGTACCCGATTAAGATGAATTAATGCAGCCTTATTTAATGAGCAAACGTTTCGATGTTAAGCGCACCATTTACGCGTGGCTGGGAGCAGGTGTAGATTTCTTGCATACCAACTAACATTTGGAAAATACAAACATTTTAACTGATTCGAAAATTTGTGCCATAAGCACTTTACACACGATTTACACACAAATTCGTTCTGCTCGTGTTTCATGAATGAGACCCTAAGTCTTTAAAAGTCAGAACTGAATTTTTGATATAGTTTTTCTCTTCAAACAAGCATTCTTTGTGTCTCAAAGAACTTGAGCAGTTCATGATGCATGTCTAAATTTAAATGATTAGGTTTATTTTGGAAATTCCTTTCGCCCGTCTTCCCTTTATACCTTGGGCCAAGCACGTATACCAAGCTCTCTTATTTCAGTGGAGCCAAAGTAAGTCATTACTTATTATGAACTGTTCTGAAGGAATCACGTTTGTCAGCAAAGATTGCAGCCACTTCTTCTCAGTGCTGATGACTGTTCTCTTCACCTTCCCAGAGTGCCCCTCAACTCCAAAGGCTCCGTCCTCATCATTTTTAGCCTGAAGATTAAGCACTCCCATAAACCACTAGCAGCCTGTGTCAGTCCACACACTAGCCTCTGCCCCAGCAAGTGCTCCTCACTCTAAAATAGAAGCAGACGGGGTAGAATGAGAGACATGACGATGGGCAGCAGGGCCTAATGGAATGGTGTGAGTCGATTGCAAATGAAGAAGATCAAAGAGACTTCCTGTTTTCAGCATGAGTCCAAGAAGTTTCTCTTTCATGATTAAAGTGATCAACCATCACTGCAGTCGGACTCTTTCATCTACAGCACTGGGAACATGCATAAGCTCTCATACGACTCTCTGCCTTGTCCAAACCCAACCGCCCTTTCTGGTCCCTGACTGGACGGTGTTTATGAAAGCAGCTGAGTATGACAAGCAGTCTTGTCTCAAGCCCAAAAGCACACCAGACCAGAGTGCCTTGGATCATTAATACCCTCTCAAAATGCACACGTGGCGTCTGTCTCTCTTGATAACCTGCAACCCTCTCCAAGGTCTGACCACTGCACCTGTCAAAGCGGGTTATGCCAAGCTAGGCTCTGCCATCTGCCCTCTGCTCAGACTTCACTGGAGTCTTCATGCCATCTTTGACCTCTGCCCTCGACTGCCTGTTGTCGGACCGCCAGTCTTCGAATGTCATGCGTTGAGGCTTTCTGAACATGTTGTAAAATGCTTCCCTTGTGGCACTACTCTGTGTAATGATTGAGGACTGACTAATCTACCTGTTTGTTTGTGTGTTTGATAAACCTACTAAAGAATCTATCTTGGTTTCCATACTGGTCAAAGCCGGTTTATGATGATTAGGTGTGCTTTGTCTAGCTGATTGACCAGTGCAGTGTTGCTGGTTTACTGCATACCTGTCAACGCTCCCATTTTTCCCAGGTTTCTCCTGTTTTTAGCCCTATCTCCCGCACCCCTCCCTTATTTCTCCTGGAAACTACCGTAATTTGCATGGCCCAAACTCCTTTATGAATAATCGACCAAATGTTTGTCTAATGTTGACCGGTTGCCAGATCTTGTTTTAAATGCATTATATTCACACAATCTACACACCATATACAATTTTAAACCTATTTGTCATCTCAACTTGGCAACCTATATCCCAGTTGCACAGTCGCGGAAAGCTGAACCCGAAGCGAGCAAACCAAACGGTTCCCCCACAAACCTCCCGGATTTTGAAAACCAAATGTTGACAGCTGTGGTTTACAGTGTTGTGAAAACTTTGCTTTTAAATGCAACAAATTACTATGTTGCATTAATTATTATAGTAAGTAATTGTTCATTTGCGACTTTTTGCTGCAAAATGGTGTGTTAATGTTGCCTAACTTTTTCCCACTGTCAGCAGACTGAAAATCTCTTTCCTCCAGTGGAAGTTCTTGGCTTACAGTCATCTTTTACATTAGAAATACATTGGGAATGTATATTTTATGTTGGAAATGCTGAATTCCACTGAAACAGCATTTTTACATTTTGAGAACATAATCTCAGGTTTTTGGTGTAAATTTAGCAAGTAACGGTTGGTTCACATTTACTTTTGTTCACTGTTGAATAGGGTTCGAAGTTTCCAGAAACTTTCCAGGATTTTTGGAAACTTTCCAGGATTTTCAGAAACTTTCCAGGATTTTTCAGGAATCTTCCAGGATTTTTGGGAAGTTTCTGGAAATTTACCGGAAATATTCATCCCCTTTGCAACCCTACTGTTGAAATAGTCATTATTGCAGTCGAAATCTACAGGTATGTCGCTTGAGGGAGAAAGATTTCCAACACAGATTTCACATCTGGTTCAATTTGGTCGCAAGCTTTGACCAACAGAAACCTGCTTGGGTTGAACGTGACTTCTGTGTGAGCTGTGCTTCATGCATCGCTAGATTCGCTACACTGTTGACAATTGACCAAAACATTACTTTAATGTTTGGTATTTGACACGTTGCTAGCCAGCACACAGAGCACAATACAGTGGTGAGCAGATGTGCTGGGCAATTCTGGTTTGTCATCATGTCTAATAATCTACTGAAGCAGAAGTCTTTCAGTGGTGTTTTGATTATGTTATGCAATCTTTGGTTTTGGCTTGTGAATGTGTGACTGTTTAAGTATTGAAGCAAGTAATTGTTTTGCAGGGTGAGCTAGGGATGCCTGGAATGCCTGGGAAACAAGGAGTGAAGGTAGTTCACTTCTACTGCAGCCTATATCTAACCCCATACCCTTTTACCCATGATCCCCAGCCTTTTATTAAGAACCATCCTTTTCCCAGAACCTTGCATGCTCTTTCAGAAGCATTCCATTGCTAAAATGCCCCTTTGAGAGCTCAATCTTATCTGTTTATTATTTATGTAGAACTGCTTTCACACCAAAGGTGATTAATAGCTCATTATTGCACAGCTCTATGGAATACTTGATTCTGATTGGTCAATTGCACCATTCAGCGGTATGTTATCCGAGCCTGTTCTCATTCTTCTGCGTCATATCCCTCTGGGGTCACTTGGCCCAAATGGACCCACAGCATTTAACATTTTTTAAATTAAAAATCATAGCTTCCTCGGATCGGTTCGAAAATTGGTGACTTTGTTGGTATTTGGTATATGAACACCCAAATTAATTGGGGACAGGATGTGAATAGTATAAGTGGTTGTAAAAAAAATAGTCACACTTGGGGTGTTCGGTTCCAAATGGACCCGTATGGAAAATTAATGGGAAATTGGCAAAAAAGTTTTTTGTGCATACAATCTACAAATCAGCCACGATCCAGAAAAAAGCACACAACAGTGAAGGGGTAAATCTATAAAACATCAAAAAGTGCAAAACAGACACACACACACAAACACACTTTTATATACAAACTCACCAAAAAATTCAGATTGTTTTGCATTTTCTAAAATGCTCAGATTGTCCACCTGATGGCATCCATCTCATTTCAAAAATTGATTTTATGAGGCCTAGGCTTGACTCTAAAATAAAATACAGCTTTTAAAAAATTAATAAATAATAATATTTTTTATATTTTTTATATTATATTCAATGGGGAAAAAAATTGTCATAATTATTGCATTAATATTAATTATATTTTTTTTAAATGTTCTCAAAAGACCAAAAAAGAAGAGAAAAGAAAAAATATTAGAAAAAACAAGTTAAAAAAAGTAAGATTTTTTTTTTTAAATATTTTTGAACCCGAACACCCCAAGTGTGACTGTTAAACGAACAACCCCAGAGGGATATAAGTGACGCCATATGACATTTCGGGGGTTTATTCTGAGAAAACAACGACTGGATGTACATTATCCCTTACTTATACTAGCAAGTCACATATAACCGTCTTCACCTTCTGAGCACTGTAAAGTGGCGTCTGAGACTTGAAGAGGGAGATGGCAGGAGAAAGACTGATGGTGCCACAAGCATCAGATCCCTCAGTCACCCTCGACCCCAGTGGGTTCGAGTGTCCTCATGCAACCACAGCTGTGTCCGTAAATCACTGCCTTCATGTCTGCTCATTAGTCTGAGATAACAGACATGAATTAAATATCTGTCATGTGCTCTTTACTATTAATAACAAACCAATTGTAGGGGGTTGGCTCATTGCGGCACTGCTAGTGATCAGCTATGCGTGCCTGGAGAGCACAAACTACGACATACAAATCTAAATATTGATTCCAGCATGTGCTTTCTAATTGCTTCAGTAGAGATTATGACATCTGATAGAGATCGTTGGGGGTTTACAATGGATGTAAACAGTGTTTTGGCTAAATAATTACAGAAAATAATCTTCAGTTGAAATTAAGAATGACTTTTTCAGGCAAAATTTATGATGTTGATTTTCGAAGGTCAGCATTTGAGGATGTGTTTAGGTCTTTTCTCACTGTTTTCCTTTTCTTCCTTTCTTTCTCTGATTTTTTTTTTAATGCTGACATCTTGCACTCTTACAGGGAGAGCCTGGTTTCCCAGGCGTCCCTGGACGAAAGGTAAAGGCCTGGTTTGGTGTGGCTGTATCTGTAACACATTTGTTGAGCATATGAAATTCTTAAAGAAATGTTTGTGTCACTATGAAGGGTCAGGCTGGTATTTCTGGTATCCCTGGAAAACGGGGCTACAAGGTACACTTGAATGTGCGCTGTGGTTATGTCTTGCATAAGTGCTTGTTCTGGCAATATTGAGGGTGAATTTTACTCACCCTTTTGCAGTTTCAAACCTGAATGACTGTTTTTTTCCTCATGGAACACAATGATCAATTTTTAAAGACTTTTGGCCATTCTTTTGAGTTTAATGATATCGTTTAAGCTTCAAAATGACTAATAAAGCATCATAAAAGTGACCATACAAATTATGCACCTTTTTCCTAAGTGTATTATTTATGTACTCTGAATTAATATTTGTAATTTTAAAAAAGTTTTACATTTAATTTTACATTTGTTGTGTGCCATTTTATTATATGTTTCATTTAGTGTTAAGGTATTCTCGTAAACAAACTTTAACTTTAACGTTTGTTTTTCATAATTGTATTTTATTTGATTCCAGCTTTATTTCAAATAGGCCTTTAATGCTATTTCTCAAAAAAAATGTTTTTGTTCCACAGAAAAAAAGAAAGCCATTTGGGTTTGGAATAAAAATAGGCTGAATAAACATAGCAGCATTTTATTTTATGTTTTATATTTTGAGTGAATTGCATTAATTTGACTTTAATTATACATGCATGTCTGAAAGACGTGTGAAGTGGTGAGCTGAATGTCTGCACTCAATGGTGTTTGTACACCTGGATTTATTATTTGTGGTCAAACTAGACCATTTGTTTTCATTTGACGCACATGCAAATACAAACAATCATTACATATGCATGGTTACAGTGTTGCAACAAATGGAAGACAGTTTGTTTTAACATTTTTAAAAGTTGTGATAAATTAATAAATGAGTGTTTCTACTAAACAGAAGCCCTACAAGTTGGCCTCATACTCTGTTGTCCATATTTGTTGTAGTGTCTGGAAATAATTTTCATCTAATGTGACCACACCTTTACCCTCGCTCCCTGTGTTTAAGTTCCACATCTGTTGTGAATTAAATATGCTAACTCTAATGCTTCAAAAGCAAATGGGAACAAGATGCTTACACTAGAATCTTTATTACACCTTCATTAAATAGAGCTCAGCTTTGAATCTTTGAATCAGTCAAGTCATGGTTAACTCCTACATTTCTATTTATTGCCAGGGAGAAAAAGGCGATGCTAATGCTGCAGGAACTGGCATTAGAGGAGAACCAGGTACCCCAGGACAAGCTGGACCCAAGGTAGACAGCCCGCGTTCTCCACCAACTAGCTCTAAGTAGCCTTATATCTGCTGCTAAATTGCTTTCTTGGTGTGGCCCAGTATCTGCTTACGGTTTTGTAAGAAGTAAATGTCAGGTTCAATATTGCATGTCTTTTCACAGGGTGAGAAAGGTGATCAAGGCATAAAGGTGAGCAATTGAAATATTATTACCCAAAATAAGTGATTGCACATTGCAACTCTAAATGACCTAGTATCATAGTTATATTTTAAATATGTCTTTGAGAACAATAGCACAAATAAATGCATTTTGCCTTGCAGGGTGAAACTGGCCTGGAAGGCCCATCTGGACCAAGGGTGAGTAGAGTAGTCACTGACACAGAGAATGATGCAATGATGTCACCTGGTTTGTTTATTGTGATTGATGTAATGTTATATATTAATTGATTGATTGTTCTTCCATCACTCATCAGGGACCACCAGGTCCGAACAGGAGAGCCAGGAAAAACTTTAATCAACAACAATGAAAATGTATGTCTTAATTTTTTAATGCATACAAATGTTACTTTATTTATAATTTGGTTAATTTGCATATTACTCTTCCCTGCCTTGATGTAAAAGTTTTAATAGATTAATCTGTAATGAATGAAGGCACTAATTTAAATTTGTTTTTCAGGATATTCGCAATGTGCATTCAGTGGTAAGTGTCAAAGGCCTTTCCTGTATTTGTTGTATTGTTAGGAACCTAGATAATATTTATTTCAAGTATCCGGACAAAAAAAAAGAAAAAAAAGTTGCAGTTTGGTTTTAAATAAGCCAATGCTTAAGAGTCTATGATTGGATAATTATTTAAAAAAATGATGGAAATAATTGTTCCATCAATATGTATATTATAATATAACTTATATACTTTAACTTATATATTTATAATATAACTAACCATTTATTTTTGTCATTTTAGGGTGCTCCTGGTCTACCTGGGCCTCCAGGGCTTCCTGGGACCCCCCGGTTTAAAGGTAGCTGATCAACTTCTCTCATTCTTAACTCTTTTATCCTTGATTTATAACTTTGGGAGAATTTCAAACTAAATTCTGTTCACCGCCCTGTTCTTTTGCATTAAACATCACTTTTTCCCCTCAGGGTGACGTTGGACTTCCAGGGTCCCCCTGGTCTTGATGGGGAAAAGGTAAATAATAATTAACATTTACTATAAATGAAACCTATTTTAGCCCCTAAACTGTGAGTAGTCCTTTGGTGGATGTATTTACTGAGCTCTTGGTCCTTTCTAATGCTGAATGATTGCACCTGTTTACTTCTTAGGGTCCAAGAGGAAAGCCAGGAGACAGGGACCCATCGGCCCTCCTGGACTGAGAGGGACCACGGGGGAGAAGGAGGAGTCATGGGATTCCCTGGCCCAAAAGGAGACAAAGGAGACATGGGCCCCTGGGAGTAGCCTGTGAGTGACTGTAGTCTGTCTGAATACACCTGAGTTGTTAAAGGAGAACTCCGGTCAATTTTAAGATTGAGCTCATTTTTATGTACATTTGAGAGTGCTGTCAGTACAGACAAAAATGATAAAAATCGCTGTTGCCTACACTGTTATCCTCTTTTTAAAATTCGCACCCTGTTGACTTCAATGGGGCATGTTCTTAACATCCTTGATTTGTCATTACAAGTGCACAGCCACGTGAGTGGTGTTATTAAGAGTGACCACGGTCAATCTGACTGATAAATAAGCAACAGTGGAGACTGCAGACAGTTCGAATACTTTGGGACATCGAACTGAAAACAGGAAGTAAATACAGGTATGTGAGCTGGCCGTGGTCACTCTTAATAACACCACTCACATGGCTGTGCACTTGTAATGACAAATTAAGGATGTTAAGAACATGCCCCATTGAAGTCAACAGGGTGCAGAATTTTAAAAAGAGGATAAAACGGTGTAGGCAACACCGATTTTTGTCGTTTTGTCTGTGCTGACAGCACTCCAAATGTACCAAAAAATAGCTCAAATGTTAAAATTGACCAGAGTTCTCCTTTAAATAATCACAAGCATCTTGTGTCTTTTAACCCCTGCATGAAACAATATTCTGATATTATGCAATGTATCATAATATTTAAATTATGTGAACATCATGTACTCTTATTATTCAGATTGCCATTACCAAATTAAGCCAATATTTGTTTTTCTAGAAAGTTCAATTAAAAAAAAAATAAAAAATAGGCAACTTAATAAAACGACAGAATCGTCGATATTTTCCAGAAGACAATGTATTTGTATTTGTGTGTTTGGAATATTCTGAATTGCAAGAACATTGGAATATTCCAATAATTGTGGAGCATGTAAACGTCTTTTTGAAACTAAAGGCTTAACCAGAAAATGATTTGCATGTAAAATTGGTTTTGTTTCTTTGAGCAAGTGAGATATGCTGAGTGCTTTGAATGTTGAAAAAGTTTGTGGTGAGTGGGCAGCATTGCATCCTTAAAAGCCCACAATTTACTAATCATTTGTCCTATGTGTTGGATGTTATGAGTTAAAAGGTCTCTTGGTTGTGGCCTTTGTTTTTAAGGATATCCCCCAAACTTGAGTTTTCTGTTCATTTTAATTACTATTTCACATTCTTTCCTCATTCTGTAGGGTTTAGATGGCCCTACTGGAGAAAGGGGGTTTCAGGGCCCCCTGGCCATATTGGATTGCCAGGCCCAATGGTATGCAATGGTGCCCCTCACTTAAACGTCATTGTTAACCCTAAAACCGTATTTTGGACAAATGTGGGCAAAATAGTTTTAATTTATTTAAAAAAAATACTTCCCTTGATCTGAGCGGTACAAGACTTGGCTACTTTTCCTAAGTTTGCCTCCTGAACACACACGCTTTTTGTTTGACTCAATTCTACAATGTTAAGTGGGTGAAAAAAAAGCTCCTTAATCTTGTATTTGGGTCAGAAAATGGGCACCCATAGAAATGAATGGGAAAAACTGTAATTTAGAGCATTACTAAAATAAGCCAATATAAGACACCAGGTGACAGCAAAGTCACTTCATCTTTAGGTTTTAGCTCTAAGAACTTATTGGAATGATATTTAATGTAGTTAAAAAATTAAAAAATAAAACTACATAGTAATTAATTTACATAGAAATAATTTACATAGAAAATATGGTACTTTTTGAAGTAAATAAATTCAAAAATACCCCCAAAATAAATAAAAAAACACCATAAATGGATAGACAAAACTTTATCAAAGACAGTGATATAACATTTATAATAAATAAAATTTGGATCACACCTGCATCCTCTGTGCCCACATTTGTCCACAATTACAGGATTAAGGGCTTTAAAGTGAATATGGTTTTAGGGCTACAAAGACAACAAATGACTTTAGGGTGCGTATTTCATCATGCCAGTTTTAATTCTGTTGATTGAATGGTAAAGTTGAATATTCCTTCTCCTTTGCTTTTTCACAACAACTTCAGGGTCAGAAAGGTGAAACTGGAGAGAAAGAGAGATAAAGCAGAGCTGGTATGTTTGACATTTTTTATCATTTGATTTGCACATTTGGGGGTTTAATGGGGTTTCAATAGACATCAGCTCAGCCTGTGGGTTTTCAAAGTTAGGAAATATTTAGAACTAAATATCTTAATGGTGACTCTCCTATTTGTGTTGTTTAAGGTCTATGGGCCTGCTGGACCTCCAGGACCTGCAGGGCCAGCTGGGCCAATGGTGAGGGCATTGTCTACTCCATAAAAGCTTATGATAACAGCACACATATTACAGGATGCATATGTGGGCTTAAGGATCATCAGTGCATTTTATTTTTCATTTGACGGTGCATTTATAGAGGAACTCATTCAATTAAACAACTCAAAATGTTTATCTCATATTTATTTTTTGTGCTTCATCAGGGAACTCCAGGTTTGTCAGGACCAAAGGTAAGTTTCGCAGCCCAAGTCACTTTTATATTCCAGTTTAACTAACTTAAAGGAATAGTTCACCCAAAAATAAAAATTGTACAATCATTTACTCACCCTCAGGTTGTTTTAACCCTGCATGAGTTTCTTTCCTCTGCTGAACACAAAAAAAGATATTTTGAAGAATATGGGTAACCAAACAGTTAATTGGCCCCATTGAGTTCCATAGTATGAAAAGAAAATAAAATAGGTCAATGGGGCCCAATATTTGGTTACCCAGATTCTTCTAAATATCGTTTTTTGTGTTCAGCAGAAGAAGGAAACAGATTTGTAGCAACTTGAGAGGTGAGTAAATGATGACAGAATTTGTATTTTTGGGTGAACTATCCCTTTAAAATGAAAAGTTATGTGGCTTGCCATATGTTAAACAAGACATTAAATTGTGTATGTTCTTTCTGGGTCAGGGAGAGACCAGGAATAGGCTTGAGAGGAGAGAGGGATCACCTGGACAGAAAGGAGATAAAGGAGACAGGGGCCATCTGGGACTCCCTGTAAGTACATTTCTCATTCTTATAATCTAGTGTTTAATACTTTGCATGCATTGCAAAAACAATGTAAGATAAAACAGCTGTCCGATTCATCGAATCAATCCTTATGAGGGATAAATGATGAATACGTCTTATCAGTGATTCCAGTTAGTAATTAATTTGATAATATTCATACAATCTAATCAGCTGAACCAAGATATTTTTGTCTTTCCTGAGTGCAGCATTAGTGGAAAAGCATGTTCTGTGTAAGGTTTGTGCTTTTAGACACGTTAATGCAAATATCACTGTGCTTGTCTCTGTAACTAGATGTCATGGTTCATGGCTAAATGTCACATTGCATGAATCAGTGGATCTCCACATTTGGCAATCATATACACAAGTGCAATCATGTAATCATCTCGTCACATTGTTTTATACACATTTGAATAGATTACCTACGAGTTCCTGATGGTTTCATATTACTGTAACTGACTGACATACATGTTATTATTTCGAAATATTCTGTGGTTGTTTATAAAATGTTTTCTCTCTGTTCGTTCAATAGCATGCTATAGGTTGTTACTGTGAATTTCAGGGGTCTTTTCCTGACTTCTGGTGTTATATCTGTGGTGTCAAAGTCATTGATAAACTTGTTCTAGTCACATCATCAATGGCACAGTAACTCCTTTTAAACAAATAAGAGAAAGTGTTGAAAATGTCTAGAAAATCTTTAGAATGCACTGCAAAAAAAAAATGGTTCCTCAGTAAAAATAAAATAAAATAATTGACCTATTTTTATCTAAGCATAAACCTCACAATGTTGATTCTTAAGAAAGCAAAACATGCTACCAATGTGGTAAGAAAATTTAGAAATTAGAGCCTTTCCAAGTAAATTTTACGTAAAATGAAAAATTTTGTACAGATTTGTACTGGAAAACAAGATAAAATTCTGCTTAAGAATATAAAAAAAACAATGATAAAACAATGATCCAAACCTTTTTGTGTTGTGGAAGGGCTGATATTACCCAGTGTGCTACCTCTGTTCCATAACCTAGTGAGCTGCCTACCTACAGTATGCATAATTTTAAGGCATCATAGGTACACTCCCTGCCACAAACATTTTTGTTACGAAGCAAAATGCTATTATCAAAATAACAATAAAATATAGACTGTGAGCAGCGATTACGGGCCCAGCCGGTGGCACCGCAACCCCAGTTCCTTTAGTTACCTAAAGGCACCGGTAACATCAGCCCCTGATGGCCGCGGGTTCTGACCCATGTGCAAAGTTTCAAGAGTCTTCGAGCATGTTAAGGGCCCCAAAGTGCCTGAATATTCGATAGAACATTTTTAAAAAAAAAATGATCCTAAGGAAAACAATAGGGCCTTCGCCCTTTCAGGCTTGGGCCCTAATTAAAATAACTCAAAGATATAGTTCTAAAATCATCCTAAATATAAAAGTCTAGCAAGAGTCCATAAAATAATTTTAATGGCACAAGAGAAAATATATCGTTGAAATCAATTTTTCCAGTTGATGAACATTGAAAGCCAATCAGAATCCATCCTGCTTTAAAGCGGCAGACAACAAACCTGCTGTGCGCGCTTCAGAACAAACAGAACCACACCGTCATCTGCCATCATTATAGATATCTTTATAGTTCACGTTCTACAGTGTGAACAAGCCTTTAGCTTTAAGTCAACTCTCCTATGCAGAGATTGGAGCGCTATTTGTGTTGCTGCCTATGTATAGTGTCCTTATTCAGTCACTTATGAGGTTGCATTTCAGTTTTAACATGCCACCTTCAGAAGAGTAGACGGCAGTGCAGCTTACTAGGTTTTGGAATCAAACAACTATTTACAAGTATTATTTTTAGTTTTAGCATCTCATCTGGAATTTAAAACCCACCTGTTGTTATTTCATCAACACTCTTTGAAGAAAGGGTTCTATATATGTATAGGTGTTCTTTACTCAACTGCAAAGGACCTTTTTATGCAAAACAAATGATGATAATGACAAGAAAGAACCCTTTTGGCACAAACATTCTTCAAAGGCTATTATTCATTCATATAATACATTATTCTGCAACATTTTGTTGTTGTAATTAAATTATTGTTTATTAAACTGTTGTAGTATCTTAATATCACATTTTAATCATGCTGATTTTGAAGGATAAAACTGAAATGGCACTCTTCGTGTGATATTGACTAATTACATTTTAACCCCATTTATTGAATTTTGTGATCATTCATGCATTGGCATTATAGGGGTTCCAAAATGTACACAGCTTTAGAACCTTTTAAGGTTCTACAGTATGATGAGAACCTTTTCTCTAAGAGTGAACTTTCATAGACTGCGTTTACATGCAGCCGATAACCCGCTCAAACCAATTATGTAGCAAGAACCCGGTCGCAAACGGCCATGTAAACACCGCCAAAAAACCCCAATATTGCTCATATCCCGGATTTTAAAAACCGGATATTATACCTGGGATACCCCTTTCTAACCCTATTTTTTGGTCATGTGAACGCGCATCGGCATATCCCCATCAGTGATTTGTGTTCTGCGCATGTTCTATTCGCAAGGAATCTTGGTCTTTTGAGTAGAGAAACTTCTCTGCGCATACAGAAAAGTCCGACGTGCAGTATACCGGAAGTAAACACGGCGAGACACAGGCACAGCATACTTTTGGAGCGAGCTTAGTAAACGTTACCAGCATCACAGCGCAAACAAAGGCGATCGCTATCTGAAGAATCGGAAATAACGCAAAATGTGTCTAAAGGTTATCCGTACGTCAGAGACGCTAACCGCGCTCGCCGTTTCCATCGGGATATTGCAGTTCCTTGTATACAGGAGAAACTCTCTCTGCTCACACATTCAAACGGGTTATCCCTAATGTTTCAGAAACCCGAAAAGTGACCTTAATCCGACCATAACCCGAAAATTGGCTGCATGTAGACGTAGTCATAGAGCTGAAAGGAATGATTGAAAACCCCATGCTGTATTAAGGAGCGGTTTAAGTCGTGTTCACTATAAGAAGCTAAAGTCACATTAAAAGGAGTTACTGCCCGTCTCTTACATGTCATCTTCAACTTGTCACTCCTCCATCAAAAACTAGTGTTGTTTTTATGTGGCACACAAGTCACTGCTTCACTCACCCACCCTCTCCTCCCCCACACTTCTCCCCTCCCTCTCCACCACCTCCATCTCTCCTCTCGCTCTGTAACTCTTTACACATCGTCCAGGGGCTCATGGTTTAGACGGCAGTCCTGGTCCAGTGGTGAGTGGCGCGACGACCCGTTCCCATGCATCCACCCTCTATTTCCATTCATCCCTCTCTCTTTTCCCCTCCTGTGCCTGTGTCCTGCTTCACTCTTTCTGTCTGTCTACCTCTGCTTTGAGCCGTTGCTTGCTTGTGCTTTTGTGCGCTTGTGTCTTTTTCTGTGTTGTCTAATGGTCAAGGCCTTGTTTACGATCCTATTGAGGTTGCATCGGGACCATGAGTACTGACTTTGATTTGACTTTGTCCTGCTAAGCCTGTTTGGCTGTTGCCTCTTGCTGTTTCCAAGGAGCTACCGCGCTCAGTTTATTTCTCAACCTGTAACACGCGAGTGAGTGAAGGGAGCATGGCCAAACACTTATAAACATTGCTCGCTCTCTCTCTCTCTGAAACGCACTTTCCTCTTTCTTCTGAAAGTACCGTACTTCGCTGCTTACCATGAATAATCCCTTTGCATTTCATGCCGTCGCAGCCCCTCTTACCTTTATATATATATATTATATATATATCTCGAACATGCCTGAGCTCTGTTGACCTTTCGAAGGCTTAATTGCCTTCGAGCTTTGAGCTTTGTTTCAATTCCCAGACAAGCTTTGACCTTGTAATGTCATACCAGGAGAGAGCATGATGGATGTGGCTGCACTGAACAGTGATTACGGTATGCGTACGACTGTACAATGGCTGCAGAGGCAAGGCTCCCGAAAAGCAAGATGTTCTAACAGCCCTTCTCTTGAATCCTCTCCAAGTCATGAGAGGAAAATGGAAGATGGATTCGCTGTTATATTTACTTGTGTGTCTGTTTTATTTCCCTTAGATCAACAAACTCTGGAGTTTTTCTGAGTTTAGGGCCTTAGATGACTGTTTTCAAACATACATAAAGAGTTTAAAACTGCTTTTATTCAACTCTGAAAAGTTTGCTTGATCCTATTAGTATGCTCCACACTGACTAGTTTCTCTCCCTTTTCTGACCTCGTCACCGAACACCATCCGCTCTGTTGAAGCTCACCGCGTGTGCTACTTTCTTTGTTCAAAGGGTCTGATGGGGACCAGGGCAGGGAATGTCTGGGCCTGCAGGACCAAAAGGAGAAATGGTTCAGTGCTCCCATCCTCGTGACAATTGACCAGAATTAAATATTTTTTAAATTTACGTCGCAATTAATTGGCATGTATTACTTATATTGTCTGATATTGTCTTACTACTCATTATTTTATCAGTTGTTGAGTCATGTCTTAAAGGAGTAGTTCACTTTTTAGAAAACTTTTGTACTGATAATTTACTCACCCCATGTCATTCAAGATGTCCATGTCTTTCTTTTCTTCTTCAGTTCAAAAGAAATTAAGTTTTTGCAATTAAGGTGTTTTTCTCCATATAATGGACTTCATTGGGCACCAAGGGTTCAAGGTCCAAATGCCAGTTTCATTGCAGCTTGAAGGGCTTTAAACGACACAGACGAATAGAATAAGTGTCTTGTCAGCGAAACAATTTCAAAAATAAATAAAAAGTTTACGTTTTATAAGCACAAATGCTCGCCTTGCTCTGTTCGTGTTCGTGACTCTTCTATTACAAACTCGTTTATCAAAAATGAACAGAATCTTTTTTTGAGTCACTTTGTTAATTTTAAGTTCGATTAACGAACCAAATGAGCTCAAAAAAGATTCGTTAATTTATGATTAGACGGTTGCAGAACACAGGAAAGTCTCGAAACGCAGATCACAGAAAATCAGCAAGGCGATCATTTGTGCTTATAAAACTTGTAAACTTTTTTTAATTTATTTTTCAAATGTGATCAGTTGCTTGTTGGATAGAGTCCCTTATTTATCGACTGGTGCCGTTTAAAGCCCTTCGGAGCTGCAATGGATATTGGACCTTGAACCGTTTTGGCACCCAATGAATTTCAATTTCAAACACTTTATTTGTCCACAAGGGGCAATTTGTGAGGCCACATGTAGTAACGAAAACATTATGCATTAATATTATAACATCCTATGTTAAATAAATAACACAGTATACATAAATACATATTAGATGAATACCTAATATATATTAAAAAAATAACTAAATCAAGACATAATCAACAAAGGGCTAAGAAGGTTGAAGAATTAAAAGCTGCACCTGATCTGGGAACAAAGGTTGCCTTCCTACTTTGTGTCCTACAACATGGACGCAACCATCGCATGAAGGAAGCCACTCGAAACAAACATCACATGTGGCAATCTCAGCAAGATCCTGCCAGCAGACCTAACGTCTGCTGTTAACTTATGCTAGAAGAGACCTGATAGGGAACCGATAATTTAAAGCAGATTTTTTGAAGTGAGTTCAAAAAATCCTAAATATTTTCATCAAACCTTCTGGTTTATTTTTCAACCTGAAGAAAGAAAGCGTGGACATATTTGATGACATTGGGGTGAATCAATTATCATCAAAAGTGAACTACTCCTTTAACACACATGCAAAAACATTCACTGATTGTATAGGTTAAAGTTAGGTGTAATACAGACTAAGTATAATGATGCATTTTTACTGTGCAGGGGAAAGGGAATATGGGAGTAGCAGACAATGACTGGGCATGCCATAAGTGCTGCACCAGAGCACAATTTAACATTTGAATATTGTCACAGTTTCCAAACCACATATAAGTGTTTCCAAATGGCAAAAAAATAGACCATCATTAATACTCTCCCTTTTCATTCAGGTTTAGTGGGACCACCAATTAAAGGAAGTGAGATTCAGGTCTGCAATGCTTTTCTGGTCGTCACATTAGTTTGCAGAATCTGTTATCTGACTTTGAAGGACAATAACATGGTGCACTTTCTCCAAAATAAAGGGATGGACGATATTTCTAAACCCAGCATGAATCTGCCAAACTTTTAAGCATTAGCTACTGTGTCATCCGTTGCATTTGTCATTATCACTTATTATGCCAGATTTAGCCGGAGCTCAGACTCGGACTCAGCAATTATTGAATTTATGACAGTGCAATTTCGTCTGAGTCTTGTGAGATAAAAAGTCACAATTGTCTTGTCTTTAGTTTTTATTCTGTGGCAGGAACAAGCCTCCATAGAGCCCGGCTTTATCGATTGTATTTGTTATGGAGGGTTTTTTTTAAAGACATAAGCAGAAGCATGCTGGGTATACAGAGATTAGAATGGCTACTGCTTACTGCTAGAAGATATGTGTAATTATATACAGTGGGGTCTAAAAGTCTGTGAAAATAAGAAATTAAAAGTCTAAAATGAACAAACTTGAAATAAAGTAGGATTTTGACTAATTTAAAACGCAAATAATGAGAAAAAATATGTTTCTGCACTCTTTTTCAGTCATTATCGATCAGGATGTAAATCATTCTAAATTAGGCATCAGATTTTACACACATAAATATTTATTCAATTGTAAGTCGCATTGATATGTTAATAATTTAATTCAAGAAAAATATTTAGCAACACAACTGCTTTCAACAGTTGATAATGCATGTTTCTTGAACAGCACATCAGCATATTAAAATGATTTGTGAAGGAGATTATGCTTGTAAGTCACATTGATATGTTAATAATTTAATAAGTATTAAATATACAGAAATGCAAAACAGTCTTTTGGATGCCGCTGTATATGTTAATTGTTCATGATAGAATTGTTTAAACATATATTCTTACTCCAGAACTGTTTATTTGTAAGTCCTTTATATAAATATAGTTGCAATTTATATATTTTAATAATTTATTTGCAGTATATTTAAAACATATTTCTGCATGATTAAATGCAAAAACTCAACCAATGATATAAACTGCTAAATTTTTTAAATTATTATTATAAAAAGTGTTATAATGTGAATTGACCATTGCTTTTTTGTGCTTTTCCTGTGCTTTCATCCTCCTAGACTGTATGCCTGTCTCCTATTAACACTAATTTCCTCAGTTAATGACTGAATGTCTCCCACCTTGGAAAGTCAGGACATGTCAGGTGCTCCTTCCGACATCCTCCACTGGTTTTGATAAATCTGCCAGTATGCTGTTACTCGGCTCAGTGGAAGGTGTTGTGGAGGACCCCTTGGACACGGTGCTGTTTTACTCTTGTCCTTTCCTTGTCTTCCTCTCTTTTTCCAGCAGGTCTTCCCTATCCCCTTTCCTCCCCCCGCACCCTAGCCTGTGTCCGTGGCTCTTTTTGCCGAGTTGGGGCCGGGTCGTCCTCTCTGTCCCCCTCTCACTCCCTGGCCCTCCTCCTGCATCCTAATGTCGGTAGCCTGGGTTAATACTACCTCCTCTTCCTCACCTCCTATACTTTTGTTCATATCCTTGACTTACCTCCTACCAACCTGCATTGATTTTCTCCCAATTATGCTAATGCACAGAGTTCTTATTGTTCAATGAAAGCCACATCTGGATCTATTTTCAGAAGGCACCTAACCAAGAGCAATATGGGAATTGGCATTATGTTCGAGTGTAGAGCTCATTCTGACATCGCAACGAGAGTATTAGGACTCCTGATGTGAGCCAACAGTTCAAAAACAGTCTTAAGGAATCAGTATTCATCAAACAGGATTAGAAAATGAGCTCCATGTTGATTCATAATGTAATTTTTCCTTCCTCCATTAAGTGTTAGAATAACTATCATGATGAGGGCTGTTGGGAATTTTAGAGCTCTGTATTAAAGCATTGAAAGATCCCATTTATATAGCTTAAATGTAATAGTTTCCTCCAAAGAAACCTTAAACTTTGCGTGCAGCCTTGAAGATAAATCATGAAACACTCTAAAAAGCAAAGCTGGTCTTAATTAGTATAGAATAGGGATGTTGATTAAACCGTTTCAGTGCCTCGTCAGCTTTTGTACATTACAAAGTCTTTGTAATTTCATTTCATTGTTCTATGGAATCAATCACAGATCGTCTGCTTATTAGAGCCAACATTTACTGCCAAGAATAAGGAATAAAAATATATTCCCGTCAAGAAGGTTTAGATGTAGGATTTAAAAAATGATGTTCAGTCAGTCATCATAACCCACCTTTATAACCTTTATAAATTGATAGAAAGTACCAGTAAAGGAACATTTATAATGTTACAAAAGATTTCATTAATGAAAGTTGTTCTTTTTCATGGTTTCAAGAAAAATATACAAGCAACACAACTGCTTTCAGTTGATAATGAAATGTTTAATGAGCAGCAAATTATCATATTAAAATGATTTGTGAAGGATCATGTGACACTGAAGACTGGAGTAATGATGCTGAAAATTCAGCTTTGCATCATACATGTATTTAAATTGCATTTTCAAAAATAGAAAACTGTTATTTAAAATTCTAATAATATTTCACAGTATTACTGATTTTACTGTATTTTTTGATCAAATTAATGCAGCCTTGGTGAGCATAAGAGACTTCTTTTAAAAACATTAAATCTTACTGACCCCAAACTTGGGAGTGAATGGTAGTGTACACTACTCGGCTCAAAAGTTTTAGGGTTGGTACGAATTTTTTATGTTTTTAAAAGAAGTCTCTTCTGCTCACCAAGGCTGCAATTTTTTGATAAAAAATACACAAAAACACAGTAATATTGTGAAATATTATGACAATTTAAAATGACTTTTTTATGTTAATATATATTAAAATGTAATTTATTCCTCTGAAAAAAGCTGAATTTTCAGCATCATTACTCCAGTCTTCAGTGTCACATGATCCTTCACAAATCACTCTAATATGATGATTTTATGCTCCAAAAACATGTATGATTATTATCCATGTTGAAAACAGTTTTTTACATTTTTATTTCATGATTCATTTGATGAATAGAAAGTTCAAAAGAACAGCTTTTATCTGAAATGGAAAGCTTTTGTTACATTAAACACTACCCTTTAAAAAGTTTGGGTCAGTAAGAATTTGTATTTATTTTTGGGGGAAATAAATAAGAAATCAATACTTCTATTCATCAAGGATGAGTTACATTGATCAAAAGTTACAGTAAAGACATTTATAATGTTAGAAAATATTCTAATTAAATAAATGCTGTTCTTTGAACTTTCTATTCATCAAAGAATCCTGAAATAAAAATGTAAAAAACTGTTTTCAACATGGATAATAATCATACATGTTTTTTGGAGCATAAAATCATCATATTAGAGTGATTTGTGAAGGATCATGTGACACTGAAGACTGGAGTAATTTAGCTTTTTTCAGAGGAATAAATTACATTTGAATATATATTAACATAAAAAAGTCATTTTAAATTGTCATAATATTTCACAATATTACTGTGTTTTTTGTGTATTTTTTATCAAAAAATTACAGCCTTGGTGAGCAGAAGAGACTTCTTTAAAAACATAAAAAATCTTACCGACCCTAAACTTTTGACCGGTAGTGTATATGTAATTGAGGCTTAAAAATGTGGCTCCAAAGGCATGACCTTTTCACAAATCATTCGACTTATGTAACCTTATTTATTCATATTAAAATATTTAGTAAATATGCATTCAGTATTTTTTACACAAAGTTAGTAAAACTTAAAAAAAAATCCCACACTAACCACACTGGCTGACCTCCTTTCTCCTTAACCCCTCCACTTACACCCCTTAAATGATCCCAAAAACTCATAGCTCAAAAGCACATCTACTTTTAGAGTGTCTTTTAGTTATTCTTAGTGATGGTGCTTTTCTTACAAGCACTGCTAGTAGACTAGGAGGTCTGACTTTTTCGAATGCACTGTTGTTTGCAGGGGAGAGGGGCAAGAAAGGCAACAGGGGGGCCAAAGGGGATAAGGGAGACCAAGGAGCCCCCGGATTAGATGCCCCGTGTCCGTTGGTATGTCTTTCGTTCAACGTGCAACACTAAGGCAAAAGGAGACTTCACGAAAGCCGCGTCTCCTTATGTCTTCGTGTAATAAACACTAACAACTGCCCGGAAGAGTTCTGGTCTTAGAATTACAATGTATATACAGTACATATAAAGAGACTTTGTGCTCATATATTACATAAGAGCCAGTATAGATAGGGATTTGGATTAAAAACGACTAGGTTCCAGAACTCTTAATGGGATTTTTGCTTTTCAGGATTAGGACTGACAGGAATTTGGTTCTGTGATGGAGCCACTATTCGATAAGTGATAGTTGAACTTTGTGGAGTCTACATCCCTGTGGATGTGGTGAACAAAATCCTGTCAGTCTCAGGTCCAGTGTGCTCTGGACCAATCAGCGGCCATTGTGGGGGTGTGGCTGGACGACAGGATGTTTATTTGATTGATTTCATAAACAGGGTTTCCGAGGCTTTAAAGGGGAGAAAGGTGAACCGGGGCTGCCAGGCCTGGGACGGGCTAGATGCCCCGTGCGCTGTGGTATGCTGCTGTCTATCCCTTTCCTTATTCCGCATGCTTCCTGCCGTCCTGAAGCGAATGCTGAAGCATTGCCCATTCAGAACAAATGAAGAAAAAGCTTGCATGGCATCTCAGCATTAATATCTTTAACTCTGTTAAATCTATAAACTTTCAAGGGGTCAGACACAATATAAAACTCAAAAATAAGTATTTTAAACATCTTTCAAGAGCAAGCGGTTTGTGAATCCTGCATTGAACTCCAAGATTTGAGACGCAGTCGTCAGTAAAATAGGGAACACAGTAAAAGTTTAGGATTATACTGCTGTGGTATCGTGGTAAAGATTCATTTTAACCGCTGATTCTTCACATCCTTGGGCAGTGACAGTCTTTTCCCTGGTATCTGCGTGCGCAATAAGTGGGCGGTCAATATGCTAATATTTCATCTTGACATCACAATGACGTGGCTTATGACTCGTTTGAAATACAATTTATTTCACTGAGAGAGTCGACTCTTAGTTTTAAAAGGACAATAACTTTATATACGGTGCACTTTCAGATTTACAACATTGCAGGATGTTTTCATTCACTTAGAGCTATGTTACACACAACATGAGAGGTCATTTTCAAAAATACATAATAGAGGCACTTATGTGCCCATCAAAACTGATGGAAAAAACAGGATGGAAAATAGCTTATTACTTCTAAATTAGGATGTTTTTTTGGGTGAAAATCTTACTAACATTGTAAGTGAACCTCAAAGAACGTTATAAAATGTTAGTGAAAAAGAATTAGTTTATGACCCCTTTATTAACCGTTTTTTAATTCTGTTTCAGAAAAAAACTACATTTATTATATTATTAAAATAATACAAATCTAACCGTTTGTTTTAACCAATACGTTATTTTTTGTGTGTGTGAATTTAACACTTGCTTAATTTGATTTCTGTAAAATACACATTGAGACAACTTGTAAAATGAAATTGTTGCTACCTTTTGCAGTTTTTCTTTGTTTAACATAAATGCATGCATTCAATTTTATTTTTTATTTATCTGTGTATCCAATATTCTTACACTAACCTGCATATTAACGAAATAACCCTTTACACCACGTCTGTTTTTATCCGGTAAAATGGAGCACCCTGGATCACCACAAATATCTGCATGAAAGAAAGTGTTCAATAGAAATGCCTTGTTGCAAAAAGCAGGTATCATTCTTGACTGATCATTATTTTCTTAGTAATTTGCTCGATTGAATTGTTAAGAATTTAAACACTTTGGTTTGAAACATCCAGGTACATCATCTTTTCATATATAGATAGCTATATTATTATCATTATTATATATTCTTATAGTTTTGAGTGCTGCTTTGTAACTGTTTATGTTTGTGTGAATGGATACTTGATTGATTGATTGATTGATTGATTGATTGATTGATTGATTGATTGATTGATTGATTGATTGATTGATTGATTGATTGATTGATTGATTGATTGATTTGTGGCTACTGAAATGGTTATGTATACTGTATGTGCATCGGATACTGTTATGTTTCCTATCTCGAGAAAATGAAATGATCTTTTACAATTCCTCACCTCTCCTTTTTGTTTCAGGGCGATGATGGTCTGCCAGTACCAGGGTGTTGGAATAAAGTGAGTTCTCTTGACTGATTATATTAACATTTTCTTTTGAAATAATCTGCGTCCATGCCATCCTTACTATGATATAACTCATGCATTGAATTCATGATATGGAGGTATAGATTTAAAGTCACTATATTAACTGTCATCTACAATCCACTTTTTTTAATAAATCATAATTTAATATAAATTGGTTTATCATTTATGATCAGTTGTTTTGAATCTGATTTGAGATTTATTAGCGATTACAATCTTTTCTTTCTAAACAACATCTGATAGCAAACAATCTATGCCTCCATTTGCTTGAAAGATGTGTGCTTTGAAAATAACATGTGGTCTTTTGCCTCTTGTCTTGCAGTGATGTTAATTCCTGAATGCCATGTGTGATTGTAAATAGAATATTTATTTTTGTACTTTTTTTGCCATTGATCTGCTATGAGGATGGAAAATACAGCAAACCATAAAAATATTGGCAGGACTTTTGTACAGATGTTTATTTTTATTACTGGTAATGTTTTTTTATGTAATGGACTTTATACTGTACCTATGCATTATGTCAAAAATGTTTTGATCAAGGAAGAAATATACTGTGGCAGCATATGCATGATATTTGTGCATTATGTTAACTGATACGTGCCTATTAACTTATTGTATCATGGTGTTTTAATGTGTTGTGTCGGACCACGCTGCACTGATTAGTGGGGCTGGAGTTACAGATTGGCCTTGTGTGTAAGAGGAAACCCTTTGCTCTGAGAATATCACGGACATGTTCACACCAAACCTAATGATCTTACACTGTAACTGCATATGTTTACTGACAATTAATAGGACTCATTTCAAAGTCCATTCTACGTCTAGTATAATTGTCAAGTCAGTAGTTTCAGTGCATAAACGATAAACATTTGCACTGCGTGACTTATTTAGTGAGCATTTCAAACTGTTTTGACTCTATATTCACCTGCCAAATATATTATTGCAAAATCTGAATTAGTCACCTGCTTCATGTAAGGGGAAAAAATTTCATCTTCATGCAGTGCTTTTCCTCCATGGGCTTTATGTAAATATGCCAGAATCTTCCCCTCTCAGCAGTTATTTTCTGTTTCTATTCTGATCTCTGACAATTTAATTAATTAGAAATTCAATTTTCTTTTTATTTATCTCATTATATTGCTGCTCACTGTCAAGCACATCTTTGTGTTTGCTAATAAGTATCTACACTACTGTTCAAAACCTTGGGGTCAGTAAAATATATACACTGTATATATAAAAAAATGCTTCTGCTCAGCAAGGATAAATACATTTAAGCAAACCTGACATTAAAAACCTATTAATTGTTGCAAAAACAGTATATTTCAAATAAAACTATCAGAATAATTTCTGAAGGGTCATGTGACCCTGAAGACTGGAGTAATGATGCTGAAAATTCAGCTTTGCCATCACCGGATTTTTTTTTTTAAATATCACAATAGAAAAGAGTTTTTACAAATATTTCACAATATTTCTATTTTTACTGATTTTTTTTATTTTTTTATTTTATTTTTTTTTTATTCAGTGTCTTTGAGCAGACGAAAATAAAAACATTTTAAAAAATCTTACCGACCCTAAAATTTAAAACAGTAGTGTATGTCCCGTTTTTACCTCAACTATCAAGTACAAATGAAGAATAAAAGTTAATATTCTAAACCTGCAATTTATATTATAACATGTTGATTCCCAAGAAACACCAGGGTCTTAGAAAAAGGCCCAAAAATGGTTTTGTTTTGTGTTCATCCAGTGTTGAAGTCATTGAATTATGTAGGATTGCTGCTGCTTACATTGACAAGCTATCCGGTTTCCATTTCGCCTGTTAATATGGAGTTAAGCATGGTTTGTAATCATCAGTGTCTATAAACCCTTTATTCGTCTGTAATACCTCATACTAACATGTGCCTTAACGCTTTTACTCTTCCAAAGTAGTTTTGAGACATATCATCCATAATGTAAAAGAAGCTATGCTGTCAACGTGAGGAATATAAGACAATAAATGGCTGTAAAAAAGTTCAGCCAAAACGTTTCCTAACATGTCTGAACTGTTTGTGATGAAATATTAACCCCCTCTGGATGTTCACGTGCTGCAGGTTTGCTTGTTACCGTGATTTGCATCTGACTGAAGTGTGAAAACTGCATCAGTAGGTTGTTCAGTTATTCTCAGTGTTGGGGAAAGTTACCTTTAAAAGTAATGCATTACAATATTGTGTTTCTCCCTTGAAACATAACTGTGTTATAGTCACTTTTTATGGAAAGTAATGTGTTGCGTTACATTTTATCATCTGGGATGGGCTTGTTTGTTTTTAATAGCAAAAAAAAAAAAAAAAATTGGCAATTGTGAAGGACTTTCACACCAAAAGTGAAATGAATGAGCCTCAGGCTGAGGGAAATGCACATTCACTCCTGTACAGTAGAGGGCGCTGCTCAAACAAACCTTTCAGATGTGCTGCTGTTCTGGCTTGCAGAAGAATAGGACAAAAGCCATAGACAGTAAAAGAAATGCACACAGCGACCCCGTTGATTTCAACGGAGAGAGCTGAAGCTCAACATGGGCACTCACTTCCTGATAGTCGAGCGTTCTGCGCAGGCTCAACGACGTAGATGTCACGTGAGCAAACTGACTGACCGTTGTAAATCGTCTAGTAGCTGTGCCTACACACATTTTAATCGTGCACAGAGACTGGCGAAACTGCGACCTGGAGCAACTTTTTGTAAGTATTTTGCTTCTATCTATGCCATGGGCTGACTTTAAGACAGTAAAAGATTGCCTGCAAGGCTGTGCGAGCTTCTCGTCCTGTGTATACGGTAACTTCTCCACTGTGCGACGGACAGTCGAGTGGTTATGACGCAATTTTTAGCCTATTTTTACAAGAACGGCTTCTACGGGGCCATAACGTAACATACTAAGTAATGGAGCCTTTCATACATTGTCGTGTTTCTTTAGAAATAAATAATAGATAAATGGAGTCTTTGGACGCCTCATATGTAAAGTTATTCGCTGTCAAAGTGACGCCTAAATGAATGGGAGTCAATGGGATGCTAACAGCAGGAGATAGCCCGCCAAAATGGCGGCCCCAGAGGCAGCTTCAGCGTCCGGCTGATGGATTACCCCCTTGACAAAAGCTGCCTCCAAAATCTCATATGCTGTGTCCGAAATCTCCCTCTACTCACTATATAGTGGACTATATAGTGAGCTCGCCATTTTGTAGTGCTGTCCGAATGTATAGTGACGATTATTAAACCCATATCCCAGAATAGATTTTGAAAAGTAGTGTACAACCGACTGGTCACTAACCTAACCCCTACATACCATCATGCATTGCGCTGATCGTAAAAATAACTTGTAATTATGTGTGGAGTAACGCATTATAACAAAAACGGACAGAAATGACATTTAGTTTTTAAATTTTGGAGAAATAAGCTCAATATAATGTAATTTATTTATTTAAAAAAAAATCTATTTAGCCCAGAGCCGGCTTGGCACCAGCTGACAGATGATGTAATCAACAAGTAGATCGAAGATCGAGTATTGTCCGAAAGTGGCGTTTCTCATTATGCTGGTGAGCTCACTATATAGTGCTCTACTATGTAGGGAGTAGGGAGTAGTGGTTAGAGTGGAGATTTCAGACACAGCAAAACTGTCTCAGTATGTTTGAATGTGTACCGTTAAAAAAAGTATGTTCTAAATAGAATGTAATCTGGACGTACTAACATTCGCCATGTTGTCATTATTATGGAAGTGTGTTCATTTTTTTTTTTTTTTTTGTAATTCAGCGTTAATTACGTCGCCTCACCTCCATTCATAAATCGTCTCCCATGGCCTTATGGGATAGTAAAGTGTCCATCGTAATGGTCGTATACGCACTTCAGAATATCGCTGGAAGTAGGTCATCCAGGGACTTTTCGCCTGTTTTTCACGCACTATAGGGAAGTAACCGATTTTGGACGCAGCGTATCTGTACTATCTGACATTGCATACTCTGAGTTGGTACTTATTTTGAATAAGTTATTACTTCATGAACGCTAAAATTCACATTCTATAGTATGAATGTAATATTGACATACTAAATTTGCCATATTATCATAATCATGTGACCTTCCAGGGTCAGTTACATCGCTTCACTGCCAATCGTAAATCCGCAGTGGCCTCATGGGATAGTAAAGTGTCCATATGCACACTTCAGAATCTCGCCGGAAGTACTTGGCTATCCGGAGACTTTTTGCCTACTCATTTATGAGTATTGTGAATTCGGACACTTTTGTCATAATGTTTTTTGGCCTACTATATAGTATAGGGAAATGTGTGATTTCGGATGCAGCCCAATACTCACTTTAGCAATACATTTTTTTTTTACTTGTTTATGTAAAGTCATTTTAGTTTATTCTGTGCCGTTGAATTGGATCATCGATTATCAGCAGTGTGAGATAAAATACATAAATTATTTTTCCTAATTTAATGTAATTGTTCAAGTTTGCTTAATATTCTGTGTTTGCATTTCACTGTTTTTATTCATTTTGAGCAGTACTGAATCTGTTTTTGTGAGATGAGTAAATGCTTACATTTATTCTAGTAAACTACAGTAACCATCATGCACTTACTCCTGATTTCTCTCAACATGAGGACAGGAGAGCTCTAAATAAATGGGAACACAAAGTAACTTGCTTTACTTATTTGAAAAGTAACCGATATCTTTTAAGTAAATTTACTTTACTAGATACTTGGAAAAAGTCATCTGAAAACATAACTTGCTTTTCTTGTAATGCATTACCCCCAACACTGTTTTTTCTACATGCATGTTGTCTGAAGCGTTCTCATCTCCAAGTCTAGAGGAAAGTGTGTCAGTGCATTACAAATGTGTGTTTTTTCTATTAAAAGGGTCAGAATCCGTTCCAGCTAGCCAAGAAGTAATCCAGCGGTGAGATTCACGTGATTTCCTTTATAAGCAACACAAAAGCTTGAAGAGGTTTTGGACGATCTTTGAGTTTGGGCTGCTCTTTGGCGGCTGTGTCGTCCTGTAGTTCTGGAAGGCCCCAGAGGGTGGCATATGAACAGACTAAAACTGACTGAACTACAGAAAAGATGATAATTCAGAAGTAGCCTGTCATTTCTCCAAGATTTACACTCTTTTCTTTCTCTTTTATATTATTCACTATGTGAAAGAAACATTTTAGCACATTTTGTTCCTTTTTCATGACAATGTTATGTCGAATTGTTGATGTTTGTGAGCGGAGGATTCAGCGCAGCTCATTGAACATGCAGATGTGGTGTTATTGTGTTTCCAGACAAACCAAAGAAAGAAAAATCTTTGATGATTCCTTATTCAAACTATCACTGCCTTCTGTCGAGATTTGTCGGTAGAATGTAACCTCACACTTCACTCATACACATTTACTCTATGCATTTTATTTAACATGTATGTACATGTACAACGGTTGCGCTTGGTGGCTACAGCATAGTGAAAAAGAGAATAAAATCACTTATACAGCTAAAACCAAAAAGTGAACATGAAGGACTATCACTGTAACTGAAATGCTGTGTAGGCTACCAACTTTCACCATAAACCTCCTAAAAGCTATTCAGCAAAAACAGTATTTAAACATTTTTTAAAAGCAAGTTGCAACAAGGGCATTTGATTGTGTTGCAACATGCATGTACATTTTACTAACTTGATCTGTATATTTTGCAAACTCTTTGAATTGAAAATAACTGAGGTCATTTTGTTGGGGTACTTGTACAGAACGGCTGTAATTTTAAGAATGTACGAGGCAGCTAAAGCAAAACTAACCAGCAGTGACGCATTGGCCTTTTAATTTATTGTTGGTTCACAACATGTGTGACATTCAGATAAACTATTTGTTTATATGAAGTTTTATGGCTGCGAATGTTAAACATCTTCATCTAGATTTGGTTGTTCAGCAAATGCAAGTTATTATTAAATTCACAGAATATGGAGTCCTGCTAATATCATTGTATGGTTGTAAGGGAAAGTGTCCTTACAATAATTATGACCTAGATTTAAAAGAAAAAAAAAAGACAATAAGATGTGGAAGCAATTGTACCAGCAGCTATTTTTAAAGTAAATGCAAGCATTCCTTACATTATATTTTGACACCTGTTTCAGACAAAAATTGGTTGTATATAAACCCATTGTATAGTTTATTAAATCTTCTATTCTGTCAAGTTTTAATAATTTAAGATGTTGTTATACAGTTAACACATGGCTCATTTAAGCCTAAAAAACACCTATTTTCTTATCAATATAGGCCATTGTTTTCATGGCAACTATAGAGGATAAGTCAATAAGGCCTAAGTGAGAAATGTCTATTTGTAATATTGTCATTGGATTGTAAATGACAGAGGTCTACTTGTATTTGATTTTGAAGACATTGTGTGATATATGTGTAAAAATTAACATTTCATAATGATATACTCAAAAATAAAGGTTCTTCAATGGGTTTACTGGAGAACATTTTCACTTTATAAGATTCTTGAGTCGACTGTGTCAGTGTTTCTCTCAAGTTGTGTGTATCGCGGAGTGTGTAGTCAAAGAAACAACAACACAATTCTAAATGTTTTTCTGATGCGAGACTTTTATTTTGAAAGACGTGGGTGAATGCAAAGAGTTGTTTACTTGTTACGAAATTAAAAGTCTCGCCTCATAAAAACGAGCTTAACTGTTCGTTACGTTTAGACTTTAGTGCTGTGCTCGAGACGCGCAAATGTTAAGATTTTTTTTATAAGTAGCTTATCAGGTCGTAAATTATATAAATTATGGCATCAGCCAGTAAAGCCCCTCTAATTGTAACCTTTATTTTTAAGTGCACACAGCAGTATGTTTAAAAACATGTATTTCTATGTGTTTTCCCCTTAGTTATAATATGATATTGGTTGCAAATAGGCCTACTAATCATTCTGTTCTGACATAAGATCATGTACAATGCTCAAAAGAAGAATGAATCAGATCTTATGCAATCTGTATTAAAATAGCATTAGGTGCTTTGGGAATGCCATGTTATGAAGTGGTTTTCATATTATTGTCCACAAGGCTTCATTTCTTTTTCTCAGTATAATTTTGCACATTGAAGTGTGTGTGACTTTTTTCTCCATGTCTTGAACAAGAATATAATGTTTGTACTGTAAATCGTGTATTTTTTATACATTTCCCTGTTGACTAATGTTTTGATCTCATGTTGTCCAACTTTGTACAGTGTACTCTTCAAATAATGTGTCTCTCCAATATAACTATCTTGACTAAATTCAAATTTGTGACAGCATTTTTATGCTTTATAATCAGTTATTTCCCATATAATACTGACCTTTAATGAGGAGTACACTTTCAAAACAGCTGTCAAGCCCACAGGAACATTAACCAAACTTGCCAGTTGCAGTTTTGAATGCCAGTTCATTCTTGATGTCCACATCACACACTGCCCATATTTGAGCACTGCTGTCTTTGTTCACCTGCCGCTCACAGGTTTCTTTCTTTAGATCAGTTATAAGTGGGTTTCATACCAAAATCTAATTATCTGACCGTTTGTGTGATATCTTTGAAACTGTTGTTGTTGTATGTAATTGAACATGGATAAGAGGGCATTTATTTCAGTGCTTTTACAGGAAGTGCAAATGCAAGATGAATTGCAACCATTTGCATGGTTATTATGCGCCTATTTACATTTAAAGTGTCAATCTGACTAACATGTTACAGTCTGTTTGACTAAAGGTTGGCTTTAGGGTTATGTTTATCTTTTCCTTCCATTTCCCTTCTTTAGATTGTTTAAAATCATGCATTGAATGAATATGTTAAATTGTATTATTGCTGTTTCAATATATGCTTTTGGAGACACTGTTATTATTATTTTAAGTTTTTATTAAGTTCTTTTGTTTTCCATAATGACTTTCTTTTTTTAAGATATAGGCTATCTAGCTTTTTGTTTATTTTTCAAAAATACATCAGAACTGTATTATCCATGCAGTGAAATAAAGGAAATGGAATAATACAAATGTACCGACTGAACTGTTCTGTATGGAAAACAAATGCTGGTTTAAAGAGTTAAAGGGATAGTTCACCTAAAAAAAGATTCTGTCATCATTTACTCATCCTTAAGTTGTCCCAAATCTGTATTCATTTCCTTTCTTCTGCTGAACTCAAAAGAAGATATTTTGAGGAATATGCCCAACCAAATATTGGCCCCATTCACTTCCATAGTATTTTTCCCATATGGAAGTTAATGGGAAGTCTATCAAGTTCAACTGATTGGTAACAAACAATCTTCAAAATATCTTCTTTTGTGTTCAGCAGAAGAAAGAGTAGGGGTGAGGGTGAGTAAATGACGACAGTAGGCCTTCTATTTTCATTTTTTGTGTGAATTGTCCCTTTAAGGCATGCTGTTGACGAAAATAAGAAACATTAAAAAAGAAAGCCAAAGACAAAATATGTCATGAAGAAAACAATGTTCCAAAAAAAAAAGAAAATCCTCAAGATGCTTTTGATGTATTCACAGAAAATTGCGAGATAACATTGATCTCTTGTGACAAAAAAGCTGAAAGCCGTGTCGTGTGTAATGCTACTCTGCCACCGCTAGATGTCAGTAGAATCAACAGTTCCGCATCAACGCTCAGCCTCGTGAAGACAGTCCTGCTACATCCTGTCAGCGCGCGACTCACTCACACCGATCGCTCATGAGGACAAGCAGCGTTTCTCAATTACACAAATAAACAGCTGTGGAAACTCTATTACACCCTGACAGGTGGTAAGTAGTAATTCAACATTTGCCTTTCCGCTGCGTTTAATTTTGTTTAATATCAAATTAGCCAAAAATGAACGTAAACACCTGTATTTTATTCAATTTGTTCGTTTGGAAAGGTCTTTCAAGTTCATAGTCTTCAATGACAGTCTAATTGTTCCTTCATATTAAATCAAATCTGTCGCTAATGCCAGGTGTAGTATGATTAATTACATTTTGAATGATATTCAGCTGCTCAGTTCAAAGAATTATCCTCCATTCATAGTCAGTAGCCCAATGTTATTGATGGTCTTTTTTCATGAATGTCTTAATTGTTGTCATGTGTTTTAAATGTTATATGTTTACACAAATTATTATTTATACAATAGCAGTGTAAAGTTATGCAATATTTACACAAAATTCAGTAAAACATTCAGTCTCATGCTTCTAAATAATATTTTATTTAAAAAAAATTAATGAAACTGGTAGCACTTTATTTTACAGTCCTGTTCCGCATGTACATAGTACTGTATGTACTTATTATTGCAATTAACTTGGTTATAACTAGCCATTAACCTTTAACATACCCAGTACTTTCTTTGGCAAGTACAACTACATGTACTGTAAAATAAAGGGTTATATATTTTATTTTAAGGTGTCAGTGTAACAGTGTAATTATGCGTTTTAGTACTGTTTAATGACAAATAACCACATGTACTTAATATAGGTTTAGGATTGGGGTTTGGTTTAGGGTTAGCAGCATGAATTTACTTATAGTTATTACTACAGTAATTACATACCAAGGACACTAAATTGAAGTGTTACCAAGGAAAGTGTAACCAGGAAACAATATAGTATTTATAATTATGTTTCCTTTTTTTAAAATAATTGTATTAAATATAATTTAGAAGCCTGAGGCTTGAGTACTGTAGATTAAATTGACATGCCCTGTGTAGATAACCAGAAAATCTGTATTTTGTATTCTGATTTCAGTGGCCAACCAGTGAACAAATTTAAAAGCCCAAAGGCCTCTCTATGGTTCCTAGTCACTCTCTGATCATGGGGAACGGTTCCGATCAAAGCTTCTCGACTAGAGGAGACCTGCCTGTCCTCCGGTTTAAAAGAAGCCCCTGTTTTGGGAATCTGTGGAGCCCCTGAAGATTAGGATCGCCCATCTGGAGGAAGAGCTGGCGCGGAGGGACCAGGAGTTTCGATGCACAGGAGAAGCGGTTGCAGAGCCTTCAAAGGGAACTGGAGGCAAAAGTTTCCCAGATCGGATAAGCTCCAGGATGCCATCGGGTATAACAGCCTCGGGCGCTCCCGCCGGCACCACTGAGGCACAGCCGCAGACTCCTGAGTGTGATCAACCAGGGCTCCACACGCTTTCACAGAGTGGCTGTAGAGGTGCATCGACGCCTTAAAGCTAAGGAGGGCGTTTCAGCCGAACCTACATCGAGGCACTTCTGTCATGACCACAGGGTCCATCACATCTCCACTGAGAGACCTCACCTCCGCAAAGAGTCCAGGTGAGTGTGCGGAAACTGACTGCACCACTGGATTGTTTGTTTCATTATGGAGTCACTGGGAGACTGACTCCCTGGAAAGCTGGATATAGGAGTAAGGTTTAGCCAAGCCTTTGTAGTGTCTCCAACCCCAGAGCGGGCTTGAAAGCCTTGATTTCCATAACACACTCTGAAGGGGATGGAGTGGCTAAAGAGAACACAAACTGTGGGCTATTTGTATGCATGGACAGGAATCATTACTGTTTTAATTAAACACGCTCTTGATGGCAGTCTACAAATCTCCAGCACTAATTCATTCATAAGATCCATTTGAGGCCAGTCGAGAGTTTCAGATGTGATAATGAGAATCAGCCATAGTATAGTTCTGAAGACAAAAAAGCATCTGAAACTGACATGTAAAATGTAGACGTCGTCCCCAAGTCAAGATTTTTAAGCCCTTCAAAAGAAAAATGGGAAAATGTGCATTTATCTTAGAATTAAAATTCCCCAAATTAAGTCTATTTACACATGTATACATTATACATATAATTCCAAACTTATACTGTTTTTAGAGTATTCTAAGTATAAATACTTTTTGCACTGCATTTCAAGTCATATGATGGCTTTGTGTGAGGAACAGACCCAAACTGAGTTAGAATTAATACGAATAGGAATTGTTCTTTTAATAATTAATATTAATGAATTTCTCACTGATCACCTTCTCCTCTGCCTCATCATGTAGTTTCGTTCGAAATTCAACATACGCTGCAATATACACTACCGGTCAAAAGTTTAAGAAAGGTAAGATTTTTTATGTTTTTAAAAGAAGTCTCTTCTGCTCACCAAGGCTGCAATTTTTTGATAAAAAATACACAAAAACACAGTAATATTGTGAAATATTCTGACAATTTAAAATGACTTTTTTATGTTAATATATATTAAAATGTAATTTATTCCTCTGGAAAAAAGCTGAATTTTCAGCATCATTACTCCAGTCTTCAGTGTCACATGATCCTTCACAAATCACTCTAATATGATGATTTTATGCTCCAAAAACATGTATGATTATTATCCATGTTGAAAACAGTTTTTTACATTTTTATTTCAGGATTCTTTGATGAATAGAAAGTTTAAAAGAACAGCTTTTATCTGAAATGGAAAGCTTTTGTTACATTAAACACTACCCTTTAAAAAGTTTGGGGTCAGTAAGAATTTGTATTTTATTTTGGGGGGAAATAAATAAGAAATCAATACTTCTATTCATCAAGGATGAGTTACATTGATCAAAAGTTACAGTAAAGACATTTATAATGTTAGAAAAGATTATAATTAAATAAATGTTGTTCTTTTGAACTTTCTATTCATCAAAGAATCCTGAAATAAAAATGTTTTCAACATGGATAATAATCATACATGTTTTTGGAGCATAAAATCATCATATTAGAGTGATTTGTGAAGGATCATGTGACACTGAAGACTGGAGTAATGATGCTGAAAATTCAGCTTTTTTTCAGAGGAATAAATTACATTTTAATATATATTAACATAAAAAAGTCATTTGAAATTGTCATAATATTTCAAAAATATTTTTGTGTATTTTCTATCAAAAATTGCAGCCTTGGTGAGCAGAAAGACTTCTTTTAAAAACATAAAAAATCTTACCATCTTAAACTTTTGACCGGTCAGTGTATATTTAGACATTCTTGCACCAGATTTGATTTTTTTACTTAAGTTGATTTCAGTGTAGTCTGTTTCTCACACAAGGGTTGAGAACACTTAAAATGTAAAGCATGTATCATTGCACTTTATACAATACAGATTGTTTCAAAGCAGCTTTATTGTGATAAATAGGAAAAAAACAATCAATCATGCAAACTTCAAATATGAGGCAAACTCTAATTTTGCTTTAAAGCAGCTCTAAAAAGACAATAGTGTCATTATTGAGCTGTATTCACTTTGAGTCAGTTCAGTGTTGATTCAATTCAGTTCAATAACATGTCGATGTTGCAAAATTCGTAAATTATGAAACAGCCAATCATGAATTTTGGATGGATGGATGGATGGATGGATTGAATCGATAGATAGATGTAAACTCTTTTTGCTTCTTCTCCTGTAGCACTAAGAAACTGATCAATGAAGCCATCATGAACAATGACTTTCTGAAGAAGCTGGAGCCTCAGCACACTCGAGAGATGGTGGACTGCATGTATGAGAAAATCTACCCTGCTGAGCAGCTGGTCATTCAGGAAGGAGAGCCGGGAACTACCTCTATGTGCTTGCTGGTAAACTCCAGATGTTTTCTTACCTGCTTTTCACACTTTTGTGTTTTTGAAGTCAAAATATTTCACTGTACTCCACTGTTTTATATATATTTTTATCTGATTTGATTATCTGTGTTTAGAGGGTTTATTAGAGGTCATTCAAAATGGAAAGCTCCTGGGTCAGATGCGTCCTGGGACGGCCTTCGGAGAGTTGGCCATTCTCTATAACTGTAAAAGAACAGCAACAGTCAAAGGTGTGTGTGTGTTCCTGTTTTGGTGTATTTTTGTGTTTAAACTAAAAACTTAAAAACGTTTACATTAAGATAATTAAAAAAAATAGTATGTGTAAAAAAAGTCATTTTTTAAAATAATGTACTGACCTATTCCTGCATTAAAGGAGTAGTTCACATTTAAAAAAACTTTTGCTGATCATTTTCTCTACCCAATGTAATCCAAGATGTCCATGTCTTTCTTTATTCAGTCAAAAAGAAATTTAGGTTTTTGATGAAAACATTCCAGAATTTTCTCCATATAATGGACTTCAATGGGAACCAAACGGTTCAAGGTCGAAATGAGAGTTTCAGTGCAGCTTCAGAGGGCTTTAAACGACACCAGACGATGAATAAGGGTCTTATCAAGCGAAATGATCTGTCATTTAAAAAATAAATAAAAAAGTTGAAGTTTTATAAGCTCAAATGCTCGCCTTGCTCTGTTCTGTGATGAAGCGTTCATGAATCTCCGGTTCAAACTCGTTCATCAAAATGAACAAATCATGACAAGTCATGACTCGAAGGGTCCTAGATAAGACCCTTATTCATCATCTGGTGTCGTTTAAAGCCCTTTGAAGCTGCACTGAAACTGTCTTTTGGACCTTGAACTGTTTGGTTCCCAATGAAGTCCATTATATGGAGAAAATCCTGGAATGTTTTCATCAAAAACCTTCATTTCTTTTCAACTGAAGAAAGAAAGACATGGACATCTTGGATGACATGGGGTGAGTAAATTTAAGTAAAAAAATGTGTCTGTCATCTTTTATTAATGATATATATTTTTTTGTGTGTGTTTTTTTACAAAAACAATTGAAGCTTTCTTCAAAATATATTGTTTTGTGCTTTTAACAATCCTTTTAGGAATACTAATAAATCTGGCTAAATGTGAGTGTAGTTCATAATTTTTAAAACATCATATAGATGTGCTCATGTTTGGATCTTTTAGCATATGTGCCTTGTGGACTGTTTGTGTCTCTGTGGTGAAAAGCTGCAGTAGGTAATGATGTTAATAAAAATGGCAATGTCAATGTAATACTTAATTCCTTTTATAATTTTTCAGTGAAATGATTTTGCTTCCGTTACCTAAAAACTGATGGTGCATTTTTTAAAAAATAAAACATTTACTTTTTACTTAATACAAGTCCAAAGAATTGCATTTGGATGCAGTCTGCAAATAAGTCTCCTTTTTTTCTATTATTGTTTACCCACTTTTATTGTAATCATTGGATTTGTGTCATAGTTATAGATTTGTGAAGTGGAACTGATTGCATTTGGTGATTGCATTTCATTAGCTGTGACTCAGTCCCACATCTGGGCTCTGGACCAGCAGACGTTCCAGTCTATCATGATGAGATCCACTCAGGCCAGACATGAGGAATACTTCAGCTTCCTGCGCAGGTACTTATGGTACTCATGCCACTAACATTTGTGCAGATTTATCAGTTGTCAACTTCACACACACTAACAAACACACACTTCTCTACTTGGCTGCTTCAACACACATTTAGCACTTATTTAAATGCTTCTTGTAGATCTAGTCACAAATGCGATATCAGTGCATCATAAATTGATGTAAAAATGTTACCGTTAAAATAATGTTGGTTGGCGCAATGGTTGAATGTGTTATAATGAAGAATTTCTGTCCTTATTTTTGTGCACCTTTTGACATAATTTTTACGTATTTGAATGCATGCTGTTTACCTTTAATGCTGATTAAAAATATTGTTAAATTTTTTTTTAGTGTGTCTTTGTTAAAGGATCTACCAGAGGAGAAACTTGCCAAAATAATTGACTGTCTAGAAGTTGTAAGTCTTGAGCATTTTATTGTGTCTATAGCATTGTCATTTGTTTGTAATGCATATTTATTTCCGAAATGAAATAAAAAACAAATCATATTCATGTTTCAATCTTTTTCAGGATTATTTTGACAAAGGAGAGTACATTATTCGTGAGGGCGAGGAAGGAAACACTTTCTTTATCATTGCTAAAGGAGAGGTATGCAGTATTGCAAGTATATTGTATATAACCCATTAAATATTATTTTATTTTTTATTTAAATATTGCAGCATTGTGCAATCTGTTTGCAAACATATGCCTCTAAGAGTCAGCTGACACACGGCCCCAATGAACTAATGCTTAAATAGGAGTCTATGGCAGATACCTGTACCATTGATTGCAATGGAGCAAAGATTGATGTTAATTGAATAAGAGACTAAAGATTAATAATTTTGAGTCCCACCCAGAAGCCATAATTCACTAGTACAGATAAAGCGTTTTCGGATAGTTCCGTTCACGTGGCTATGCCGAAGCGAAAAAAATCTGTATAATAAACAAGAAAACATACAAACAAGAAGTAAAATGTCCAGTAAGATGTTTTTGTGTGTTCTTTTCCAGGTGTCTGTAACACAGACTACTGAAGGGCTTTTCAGAACCACAGGAGATTAAGACTCTTGGAGTGGGTGATTACTTTGGGGAAAAGGCTCTCATAAGGTTCGGAAGAGGGTATCATTGTGAATTGTTTTTAACAATATTGAACACACATCCAACAATGACGTCTTTGTGACTGTGGACTTCCTGTAGGCCAGGAAAAAGTTTAATTACTGTACTGTGTCTCTACAATGTCCACGGATTGTTTGCTGAAGAGCTTGTAAGAAACAGAGATTCTGTAGGAGTGGATGTGGGAGGTGGAATGTCAGTCATCTGAAAAGATGTTCATTCTCAATGTACCATTGTTGATCGGCTCACATTGCCTACTTAGACATTGGAGAGCCACTTGTCATATTCACTAATTTGGAATAATGATTTATTTACATTTACATACATTTAGAGATACATTTAAAGCTGAGGTGAAATGCTCCCAAAATGGAACAAGCAAATGCTTTTCTGGATGTTTTCAGTCACTGTTTATTTATATATACTGTACTACATATATATATATATATATATATATATATATATATATATATATAATCTCCAAACTAGCGCAACAACATTACATATGTCTTATAATTCCATTTCAGTGAGGATGTCCGCTCGGCTAACATCATTGCAAAAGAAAATGACACACAGTGTTTGGTGGTGGATAGAGAGTAAGTGATGTTTCTTCCACACTAACAAGTAGGGTTGTCACCATACCATAATTTGATTATCACGCATGTCGTGAATTGTCTATACCAATTTTGAGACCACAGAAAAAAACAACTAATATGTTATTAAACATCCTGCGTTATTTAAAAAAAAAATCTAATATAAATATTGTGTCATGTAGCCTTCAGGTATTTCTCAATTAGGCATATCTTGTTTAAGATTTTTTAAATAAATAGCAAAGAAAACAGTTTATTTTACAATAATAAAATAAAAGAACAAAAACAAATAACTAGAAACATAACAAATAAACAATAAAAGAGAGGTACAAATTAAGTGAAAAAATACAAATCAAACGTAATCAAATTAAAAATAATATATATATAATAATAAAATGATTTTTTTAAATATGAAATTGTCATTGTTATAACTCGGATACATGCCACTAATGCCACTGGTATAACTTTAAAATTATATTTGTTTAGCTTTTTACAGCTTTTAAATTAGTCTTAATTATTAAGAATCATTGACAAACATATTTTTTATATAGACTACTGCTGCAGCCCTACTAACATACAATGAAAAAGAAATGCGTATAGGATTTACTTTGAAACAAGTTTCCCTCAGGAATTGAAAGTAAATGTTACAAATAATAATAATAATAAAAAAATTAAACTGTAATCTTTGTTTTATTTACAACTTAAAAAAAATTGTACAGCATACTATTACTCTACCTATGACTAAAACAGTTACTATCACTGTCTCAGTAACTTCAATCAGATGGTGGGAACCTACGAGGAGCTGCAAGCCTATCTGAGGGAGTATGTGGAGCAGCTTTCTCTGAGTGATGAGATGAGGAATGCCATGTAAGAACACACCTATGGAAACAGACACATCTAACCACTGTAGGCCTACTTCATTCCTGTGTGTGACAGTCACAATCATTTCCCCATAGGCCTCAATCGCCTCTTTACGAACGCTCTCCGGAGGCAGCAGAGTTCAGGAGGCTGAAGGAGAAAGCTGCTGGTTTGTCCAGTTACTCGTTCACTGAAAGAACTTCAAGTGGTGGCCACACTAGGGATGGGAGGCTTTGGGCGAGTGGAACTGGTTAGATTTCATTTATACAGCATACATATAACTCTGATGCATGAATATACTTAGTAATACACCCATGGCATGTAAAAAAAAAGTTTTTTATTATTTATTGCATGCATTTTGTGCCTTAGGTCAAGCTTAAAGATTCAGAAGATACTGCGTTTGCTTTAAAGTGTATTAAGAAAAAGCACATTGTGGACACCAGGCAGCAGGAGCACATTTATTCAGAAAAGGACATCCTCCAACAGACCCGTTCTAACTTTATTGTCAGGTCAGTCTAATGAGCATATCTTTCCTGCCGCATACTGACATATTGTAATTGGAGAAGTGTAAACACACAGGAATAATTGTACAATTTAGATTCATATAATTCTCAAGAGTGATGAATGATCTGTACACAGACTGGGCTCAAGAACAAGACTTAAAGGGATAGTTCACTTTAAAAAAAACTTTTGCTGATAATTTACTTACCTTCATGTCATCCAAGATATCCATGTCATTCTTTCTTCAGTCGAAAAGAAATTAAGGTTTTTGACGAAAACATTCCAGGATTTTCTCCATATAATGGACTTCATATGGGAACCAAACGGTTCAAGGTCCAAAAGGCAGTTTCAGTGCAAACTGCAAATTCAAAGGGCTTTAAATGATTTCAGACGATGAATAAGGGTCTTATCAAGCACAATGATCGCTCATTTAAAAAATAAATAACAAAGGTTAAGTTTTATAAGCTCAAATGCTCGCGCCTTGCTCTGTTCTGTGATGCATGTTCTGACTCTCCTGTTCACAAGCGTTGAACAAAATGAACAAAGTCGTTCCCGTTCGTTGAATGAACCACGAATGACTCAAAATGATTTCGTTCATTTTGATAAGCGAGTTTGAACAGGAGAGTCACGAACACACATCACAGAACAGAGCAAGGCGACCATTTGAGCTTATAAAACTTAAACTTTTTTTTTTTTTTTTTAAATGTGCCAATCATTTTCGCTTATAAGACCCTTATTCATCGTCTGAAATCATTTAAAGCCATTTGAACAGTTTGCAGGTTTCACTGAAACTATCTTTCTGGACCTTGAAACCTTTGGTTCCCATTGAAGTCCATTATATGGAGAAAATCCTGGAATGTTTTCATCAAAAACCTTAATTTCTTTTCGACTGAAGAAAGAAAGACATGGACATCTTGGATGACATGGGGTGAGTAAATTATCAGCAAAAGCTTTTTGTGACCTAATCCTTTAAGTTCCCTCTGAAGCCAGCCACTAAATTAATTCATTAGTTAATCAATATAATGGAGTGAATGAATGGCTTGCTGCTAGACCGCAAGACCGGTGGGAGAAACCTAGGTAAACAGACTGTTGTTTGCTGTTTGTTAATTAAGATCTGATGGATGAACTCTGTACTTCATTAGACTTGTTTATTAGATAATGTTGTGTCAATTATGATAAGACTTTCCGGTGTTTTGGAAGCTGGCAACTTTGATATTTATTTCAATCACTGTCACTGGGGCTTCAGTTCAGACACTATTTATGGCTATCATAGCTGGACATAAGAAAATGGCCAAAAAGAAAATGGTCTTGGCTTTGATTATCTGTTTATGCAGGGGTCAATGACATGATGCTATTTCTTTTTGGTCTGGATTTATTAATTTACTCAAACATACATTAAACATGTAGTTCATCATACATAAAATGACAAACACACTATGATGGACAAATAGAATTTCTGACTAAAATATTTTTATAATATATATATATATATATATATATATATATATATATATATATATATATATATATATATATATATATATATATATTCTAAAATGTCAAATTAAGGTTTTATACAACCTTATTAAGTAGTTTGCCATTATAATTTAAAAAGAATTTATTTATTTAAAAATAATTTTCCTATTGTTTTTATATTGATTATTAGTTCTAAAAGCTATTAAGCACTATTGTTGTATATTCAAGTTGTATATATATATAATAATAATTAAAAACATTTAGATTTAGCAAAAAAAAAAAAATATATATATATATATATATATTTTTTTCTTTTTGCTAAATCTGATGTTTTTAACTCCCCCATAAAAAAATATGCCTATGATGATCACACAAAAGCTTTTACAAAAAAAAAATTATTACAAAATTACACAAAAGCTTTCAACACTGGTACAATTCTAGAAACTTGGCACATGTGTTTTAAACCAAAGGATTTGTCCTTTTCTTCATCTGTTTTTTCAACTGTTGAGTGTGCTAAATGCATGATTAAATCTGCATTCAATCTAAATATTTAAATCTACACATTAAACCTGAAATTTGTCGTTTAGCAGACACTTTTATCCAAAGCGACTGGAGGCCACAGTGGTGTCAGAGCTCCGTAACCTGCTCCATTTGCAAACAACGTACAGAGTCACACTGACACACAAGACATTTATCTTATATCTGTCACAGCGGTCTCAGTGCCATTGTGCTTTTCATCTGTATCAGAAAAGGGGCTTCTACTTTGCATGTTTCTAGGACACTCCTCAGGGAATTTCGGACCATGCTTATATTCCTGTCTTCCTGTGTGTGCTCTAGCTCATTTTATTGCCTCTCTGGCATTTGTGAACGAAAGCACAGCTTTACATGCAAGTCTAGTTCTCTATGAAAGCTAGCAGTAAGAAATGCTAAAGAGACACTGAATAGAGTGTGTCAGGCTGCCCTTGTGTGTTTCAGGTTGTTCCGGACTTTCCGGGATGATGAGTAACGTTTACATGCTGCTTGAGGTTTGCTTGGGAGGAGAGCTATGGAGCGTGCTAAGGGACATGTGAGTGTAGGTTGTTTTGACACTGTGCATGTTGCATATCACAGCCCACCGTCTTTGATAAACATTTATTTTGATCACATACACAATTATTATTGACTTATCCCTAATTGATTCAGAGCTGCTAATAGATGTAGAATATGTAAGTCTCTTAATTAGGACGTCATGATGTTTTTATTTCATTTAGGACTTGCTTTGACGAGCACACTGCCCGTTTCTGTACTTGGATGTGTGCTGGAGGCTTTTGATTACCTACACAGCAGAGGCATCGTGTACTCGAGACCTGAAGCCTGAGAATCTTCTTCTGGATGGGGAAGGCTATGTCAAAATGGTCATTTTACATACATCACTAAATACCATGGTGAAAGCTCCAAAAGTCTGAGGCCACATAAAAAAAAAAAATTAATGTGGTGATAAAAATTAAAGCAAGATTTCAGATTTTTCACTATTACAAGGCTTCAAAGCCAGTAAAAGTCTTATTATGGGATATAAGAGGGTCCGTGGCTCTACCGTTGGAGAAAGCATAACTTGGATCACGTGTGATAACAAATCACATTGCAGCGTTGACAGAGGTCAGAGTTGTGCTTTAATCAGTCACTGTTTGTGGATACCATAAAAATAAGTGTGTAACTGAATCATACCTGTCACGCATTTGTTTGTGCCCTCTTATAAAACAACTTTTTCCAGTGTATACTTAAAAATGAATTAATCCAAAACAAATGTTTAAGAGCAAGCATGTTTAATGGCAAGATTCAATAATACCACAGCGTTTTTTTTGTTTTTTGCTAACCTTGCAGGCTTGCTTTTGCTTTGTTGTTGCTTTGTCACTGCTTTTAACCATATGCTTGTAACTCATTTGTTTTAAGATGTTTTAACTTCTATTGAAAAACAAGATCATTCTCAAATAATTCTGGAGAACATTATTATCAGGTTTTACATGAACAAAAAAACAAGCAAAAACATGTATTTAATATTTTCAATTAAACTTTTCCGCATATATGATCATATAATTTGTGATTATTTGTAACACAATCATTTTCACTAGTGGTCTTAGACTTTTGTTCCTCACTCTGTATGGGAGTCTGGAATTTGTAGCGATGTCTCAGACTTACACTAAGCATCCTTATTATCTATGCTATTTTTTGTTTGTTTGTTTTTTCAGACTGATTTTGGCTTTGCCAAAATAATTGGACTAGGTAAGAAGACTTGGACGTTCTGTGGCACTCCTGAGTACGTGGCTCCTGAGGTCATCATGAATAAGGGTCATGACTTTGGAGCTGACTGCTGGTCCATGGGCATCCTTATCTTTGAGCTCCTAATGGGCAGGTAATCGTGTGTGTTTCATATCATGTGTTTCATCCACCAAATGGATCTGAGTTTGTAGGCTCACTTCACAAAATGGAAATATATTGAGAAAACATTTTTTTTTTCAATTTCTGGTTCAACCAATGCTGGTGACGGACAAACAATGGAAAGTGTTTGGTAGAAGTAATCAGTTTCACAATTCTATTTGGTGCCACTAGTGGTGCAGAAAATTGCACCTTTCACCTTTAAAGAGCACAATATTCGCCAGACCTTCAGAGAATCGGTTCTGTTGCTGAATTGGCATGGCCTTCCCTGTTCAACATCCGTTTTATGAAGGGCAGGGCTCCCTTGACCAGAGCAAATGGTCCTCTAGTGAAATTAGCCGTCATGGCTTTCACTGTGTACTCTGTTGCCTCAAGCTTCAGTCAGCATCACTTTGACAACAGAGTATTGGAGATGGGACTATGTAATATATGCAGTTGCAGTGTGATTAACCAGCTGGATGACATCTTTATGACAGTAATGCCACTTGAAGTTTACCTTCTCGAAAGCTTACTCGATGCACACTGTTAGCTGAGCTCATTTATGTACATTCTTGTGCACAGTTGCGTTATGCATTTTGCATTAACACATCCTTAGATTGTGTTTGTGTCAGGGTTCTGCCTTGTACAGCTTTGTCTGTGTTGTCTTTGTTCCATGTCTCTATGTTGTGCTTGAACATATGGCTCTGTCTTTGTTTGTGTTGACCACGTGCTCCTCTGTTCCTGCCTCCTTGTTTCCTGTACCATGTTTTCTGAGTGTTGTCACCTGTTTTTCATGTTCTCTGCTCCTTGTTTGAGTCCTCAATTACCTGAGTGTGTTCATCTGTTCCTTGTCCAAGTGTTGTCACCTGTTCCTCTTGTTCTTAGCTCCCTTTATACATGTGCTCTTTCCTCATGTGTTGATAGTATGTGTTGCCAGTTCTTTATATGTGCTACTGTGTCACATAGTTTGTTTCTTATTACCAAAGTCATTAGTGTTTCCCATTCTGCTCTGCCATTAATACTCCCCAGCCTACAGTCATCTTGTGCTGTAACAACTGCTGCTCGTCCTAGTTACAACTGCTGTCATTGTGTCTCAACCCTGCCTATTGTCTGGACTATTCCCTATCCCTCCACATCTTATTATCTGTCTATTTGTCAATAAACCTGTTATCACTCATTTTGCATTTGAGACTCCCTTGACAAACCTGTGAGAGTTTGAAACATAACATCTCCCACACTGACTGTCAGCCCTCCATTCACAGGATCTGATCCGATCAGGATCTACACTATGGTTCTTCATGGGATAGAGAAGGTGGACATTCCCAAGAGGATCAGCAAGCGTCCAGAGGATCTCATACGGAGACTTTGCAAGTATGTTTCTCTCGTTCTGACACTTTTGTCAAACTCATCTCAAATACGCAGCAGTTCACTGACCAGAGGTTTTGTAAATGCATAATAGCACATTACTGTGCATTTCTTTTAAAATGTTTTGTCATGTATTTAAATGTATTTGTAATGATAAAGTTGCGAGATTACATTTAATATTATTTTAACTTTAAATGTAATATTCGAATATTCTAATCAAGTACTTTTGTATGTTAGTCAAAGAAGTGTACTTCTTTAAAGCACAACAAATGGTTATAAAAATATGAATTAATATGTGAAGTATAACATTTAATATGCCATTTTTACAAAGTGCACTTTTTAAAAGTGTATTTAAGTGTGTTAAGAAGAAATATGGTCATAAAAAAACACATTTAAGTGGCAAGCTATCTACAAGTATATAGTTTTTTAAATACTGTATACTTTTAAGATTTGAAAATAGGCTTTATGCACAACTTACTTCCGCATTCTGTAAAACAGGTGTCATCGCTTCCGGTTCTGGTCTTTTGTATGTGCTTCATGATTTTTTTGCGGTTTTACTCAAGATAACTTAAAAGGAGCGAGCAAAAATGAGCATAACCAATGTCCCTCACATGTGCAGATTGATATTTAAACGTTTTATATTTTTTCTTCTTCACAGTATCGTTTAGATATTTAAATGGAATAAAACGCCAATAACAAAGTGAACTAGGTAGGTTAGCTGATTACCATAAAAATCCATAGATATCGTAGTCAGTTCTTACGGCCGTTAACACTTTCTCTGACAAGCGGATGCGATGAGACCCGTTTTCCGGTTTGGTCACATGACGCTCAACATAAAGCCTATTGTAGATAACACTGATGTAGAAGCACCAAACCTTAAACTTGACAAACTTTAAACTTCTCAAATCTGATTGGTTGATTAGAAGGTTTCTATCAGGATCACAAAATATGTTGCACTTGGTGAAATCAGATTCTGCATGTGTCAGTGTCAATGTGTCCCTGTCAATGAATGTTATATACAGTATATTTGTAGTTGTGACTTTTTCTCTTGCTTGGCCTATATGAGAACAGTCAGAAACTCACTCATCTTCCTTACTGTCTCCAGACTCAATCCAGCAGAACGGCTTGGGAATAAAAGAATGGGATCATTGACATCAAGAAACACAAGTAGGTCAATTCACAAGTTCTGTATGATCATATAATCATGTGGAAAATATAGTTAAACAGGTTAGGTGTGCTGTCCTTGGTTAAAGGACACTATACAAGTGAAGATTAAGTACAATCATAGTGTACTTATTTATTGAGTAAATAGTGACTTATTTCATTACTATTTATTCCTTAAATATTTTATAATATTGAATTCATTAGGTTCAGTGTCATAACTCTTGCCTCTGTAGCCAATGATATGAATCCACTCAATCCTGCCCATACATTTTTGTAACTTTAACTTTATAATTAACTGTATTTGTCACACTGTACACTGCAGGCCTTACACTCTCATATTCTGGTGTAAGTGTTTCATTTTTCAGCATTAAAGGACATTAGACCCACCCAAGAGTAGACTGAACCACTGATCCATGTGTCTGATCACGGGTAGTGTATTGTTGAGTCTGTGTTGCTACTGGTCTGTTCGCTCTTTTGTATGTCACAGTACAATGGGTAGCTGAGCTAGCCTGCCAAATTAGCCTCAATGCATTCACTGGGGAGCAATTAGTGACCAAAATGAGACGCACAGCTGTCGCCATCTTCCACAGCGCAGTGAAGCCACAGACAGCAAGGTGAAGCGCTGGGCCCATCCTTTAACAGTCACACGAGTGATAGCGCTTACAGTGCGTGTGCACTGATGATGCTCACAGGACCAATAACAATCGACTGGGACTTACCACACTTATTATGATAGTAACTCTGTGTGTTTTACTAAGAAGCTGTTTTTATATTCATTATGCTTGAGCATTCTTATCACACAGGTGTGATTTAGGTAAAGACACACAAAGAGCTCAACATCATTTGTATTATGTCACTAAATTATGTTCAGAGCATTATGCAAATAAAGGCGCATGCTCTTGATACAGGCATGAATATGCATGCTCAGGTAACAATGTGTCTGTCAGACGAGTGGGATCTGAACAGATAGAACCGTTCAAAAGTCAGATCATTTTTACAAATAAAACCCCTGCAAGGAACACGTTACAGGGTTTCTGCAGGTATCTTCAAATTAAATTTAAAGTCTTTTTAATGCCTTTTTAATGGCATTTTAAAATGTTTTAATGGCATATACGACCCATGACTAACCACATGTATATATATATATATATATATATATATATATATATATATATATATATATGTGATGATTAATGCATCCATGGCCCCGAAAATAATTATAAAATACGATTTAAAACCTAAAATTATCTTCAAAACTATAAAAAAATAATGCCTGTATGAATCAAATTTAATGATTTTTAATGCATTTTAAGGCCTTAATTTTCACAAAATCCATTTAAGGACTTTTAATGCTTTTTAATGCCCTGCGGAAACCCTTCGTTAAATTGGTCAAGTAAAGTGAAGACATTTATCATATGTCTTAATACTGAATGTTTTAGAAATGTTTCTTGAGCAGCAGATCAGCATAGAATGATTTGTGAAGGATCATGTGACACTGAAGACTAGAGTAATGATGCTGAAAATTCACAGAAAAAATGACATTTTATAATATAGTAAAATACTGATGCATTTACAATTCAGTCTTTGTGAGCTTATTTCAAAAGCATTAAAAAATCTCATTGACCCCATGGCCTGTTAAACTCTAAAGGTCAGTGAGAGTGTGGCATCAAAATTAAATGAATTTTGGAGCAGTAAAACATTTTCTAACAAAAATAGTGGACCACAGGGGAAAGAAAAATAGTTCCCTTGAAACATTTTGTCACTACAAGGAAAGTGACAGATGAGGCTGAGGATGTGTGCAGATGCTGTGACTGTACTGTGGAGGTTTAGTTTGATCCACTGTTTTCTCACAGGTGGTTTCAAGGCTTCAACTGGGAGGGACTCAGAAGGCGTAAGCTGACGTCTCCTCTGAAGAGAGAGGTGAAGCATCGCTCCAAATTCAAACAGATTTTAGGCTGTATCCCAAATCGCATACTCTCTTGAGGTGCTTTTTTTAAATAAGTAGTAACTTTGCAAACTCTAAAAAGTAAGTTATATACAGTATAAATGCGTGTAGTATGAATGTAATCCGGACATACTGAATGTCGTTATCATGTCAGTTGTGTCGCTTCCGGACATTCATAAATCCTCTCCAATGGCTTCATTGGATAGTAAAGTGTTCCATTGACTGCACACTTCAGAATCTCGCTGGAAATACTAGGTCATCCAGGGACTTTTTGCCTACTCTTATAAGTACTGAGAATTCAGACACACTACTTCTGTCACATAATTGTTTTGCCTCCTATATAATAGGGAAATTTGGAATTTAGGATGCAGCCAATGTTTTTACGTATGCCTTGAGAAATGAAAGCCAGTCATCCTAAACTTGTGGTATTTTCCAGCTAACAGGACCTTTGGATCACAGCCATTTTGACATGTTTCCCCCTGAGCTTGAGGAGCCTCCAGATGAATTATCAGGTTGGGATAAAGACTTCTGAAACACGCTGTGTCTATGAGCCTGTTCTGCAGAGCATCGCTGTGCTCTCAACTATTTTCAGACCGCTTCACTGACCAGTTTGCCTTTATAAGTGAGTAAAGGCTTAAAGACGATCTTATATAAAGTGATGGTGGACAGTGTCTGCACTGGAGAAGTCTTAGTATTACCTCGATGTGCTTTATGGAGCATTGTGCAACCTACTGACTTGTTCAGATGGACAAGAATCTTGTTAAATATCATTTTACAAAGTGAAAGGATATTGCAGTGATCTCTCATTATATAGATTAATCACTGATGCCTTAAGTCTGCCTATTTGTGACATTTACACTTCATTTGTCATTAAGTCACTGACAGATCAGTCAGTGTTTTTGAATATGATTCATTTTGTAATCATTCAGCCGGAACTTCACGTGCACAACTAATATTTTAAGAAGCTGCTTTTATAATCACTCCTGACCATTTTTATTTTTCTTCTTGGAGTTGGATATGGCTTAAAAAATGATGTTTTCAGCGAGAAAAATGGATGTAATAAATAACCATAATCGTTTTTGGAAACTCAAATTCATCCCTTTGTTTGAAGAAAAAAAAAATTGATTATGAAAAAAAAAAAGTATTTTGCTAATGTTGGATGTAAGGCACAGCCACAATGACAACATGAAAAAAGGGCATTATATTTTACAATATAGTTACTTTATACATTTTGATGAAAAAGTATTTTCTTTAAATTCTAACTTTATAACAATATTTCATGTACAGATGTAAATAATTTATTTTCTGTTGTACTTATTGTGGTTTATCTAATTTATTTTTAGTGTATTTCATTCTTTGGAGTCTAGATATTTCACTGATGATAAAAACAACACTGTCATCTACTGGTAAAAATCTGCAAGCACAAGCAAAGAGACTTCACCAAATGTGTTTCTAAGTAATCTGTGTTCACAAAGGTTGTGCAGATGGACACTTAAGATGTAGTAAGATGTAGATGTAGAAGCTTCATTTTTTTCTAACATAAGAGAGACTGATAGGATAACAGATGAATAATGAAATATCCCCTCAGAGCACCGGAGACTATCAAGACAGCCACAGGAGGGAGACACAGAGCAAAGATGACATGTTTACTACAGTAAAGTAAGCCCCAACACTGCCTTAATTCTTCATGGCATAGATTCAACAAGGTGCTGGACACATTCCTCTGAAATTTTGGTCCATATTGACATGATAGCATTACACACGCAACAGATTTGTCAGCTGCATATCCATCAAACAAATCTTCCGTTCCGCCACATCACAAAGGTGATCTATTGGACTGAGATCTGGTGACTGAGGCCATTTGAGAATAGTGAACTCATCATTTTTGTCCAAGGAACCAGACTGAGATGATTTGAGCTTTGTAACATTGTGTTTTATCCTGTCATTCAGAAGATACTGTAGGTACACACTGTGCTCATAAAGGGATGGACATGTCCAGCAACAAACGTTACTCATTTGGTCCCAAAGTGTGGCAAGAACTATCCTCCTCACCATTACACCAGCAGCTGAACCACTGAAACAAGGCAGGAGGGCTCCATGCTTTCATATTTAGGCCAAATTCTGACCCTATCTGAATGTTGCAGCAGAAATTGAGAGTCATCAGATAAGGCTACCTTTTTCCAATCATCCATTGTCCAAATTTGATGAGCTTGAATGAACTGTTGCCAGTTTGGGGTTCTTATCTGACAGGAGTGGCACAGGTGTGTTTTCTGTTTCTGTATCAAGGTTTGATGTGTTGAGTGTTCAGAGATGCTCTTCTTCTATCAGCTGAACCAGTCTGGCCAGTTCTCCTCTCTAATCTCTGGTATCAAGAAGCCATTTTCACCCACAGAACTCCCGCTCACTGAATATTTCTCTTTTTCAGAATCCGTCTTGGTTGTGTGTGAAATTCCCAGTAAGATCAGCAGTTTCTGAAATACTCACACCAGCCCGTCTACCACCAACAACCATGCCACGTTCAAAGTCACTTAAATTCCCTATTCTGATAATCAGTTTGAACTTCAGTGGATTGTCTTGACCATGGCTGCCTCCGCAAACTTAGGCAGCTGACTTGTTGCCTCGCTGCCTTATCAGGTAATGACTTTGTAGGCAGCATTTGCACACAGACACCTCACGAAACTGATTTTAGATAGACTTCTGAGGCAACGTTATGGTTTTAACTCAACCGTCACGGAATGAAACGCAAAGGGTTGTGGGAAATCAAAGGATACATCCTGCCTTCAAAAATCTATCAGATGCTGGTATATTTCATGAGCCATATATATATATATATATATATATATATATATATATATATATATATATATATATATATATATATATATATGGCTTCCTGCATGTTGGTTATACATTTGATTTCCATTTTTTGAAAAAATAATATTATAATTTTAAATAAGAGTAATATTTTTAAACAAAGCAAGTGTTTAATAAAGTTTTCATTCCATTTTCCAGCCATTTAATGACACCTTTTTTTCTCAAATGGCCTGTGGAATTCAGAAACCCTTGTTATTAGCGACACTGGTGGCCGTTAAGTGAACTGCAGAACGTGATTCAAGGCCACGATATCTTCACACGAAGTTCTTTTTCGTCTCTTTTCGTAAAGAGGCTAGAAATATCTTTGCTGCGACATTGTTACAAACATCCAGACGCTGTCCACGCTACTGAGAGCGACGTTTAGATGGACATGTAAATAAATAGGCCTAGTATGTGCGCTTTGCTTTCCTGTCATCAAACACATCGCAAATGGCGGTGAGAAATCAGCATAAAGCTCTGGAATTCACTGGTATCATGTCGACAGATGAGGTATGTTGAGGCTACGAAACTTCAAATCAATTTTTTATCGCCAATGTGTGAGCAGTTTGTAACAAAATCTAAAAAACGAGACTATAAGTTGTGTACGAAAGCCTGTAGACTGATTCTTATGTGAACGAATTCGGGACGTTTTTGCCGGGAAAATCAAAAGACCATTTTGCAAGACGTAAACAATACTGGTCCAGAAGCACTTCCTGTTTCAGTTTTTTAACACTACATAAAAGCTGGGATAAAATACACCCAACAGAACATATAAAACTGAATCAAAAAGTTAAATAAACATATTTAAGATGTTTTCTTTACATGTGAAATAAAGAAAACAGTTACAAACTGAAACAGGAAGTGTTTCTGGACCAGTGATGTACATCTTGCAAAATGGTCTATAGGCCTACAGTGCAAAGAAAGGGGATTCATTTAAACTAGTCTCACATAGCCATATCTGTATACTGTAGGATTAGGTTAGGCTACTTTATAATCAAACCATGTTCAGTGAAATTGTAATTATAATCAACAGACTGGCAAATCACTTTGACATGTTTCCCTTTATGTCGTAACATGATGCTAATCATAGAAAATGTATTAATTTCGCCGTCTATTATGAATATAGTTAACTGCATAATGTTATTTTTTAAATAAATACCAATGCAGACATATAAACAGCCTACGTGTAAAAGAATAATTGAACTATGACATAATAAGGATTTCATTCTGATCTCAACACGTTCTCTGTGGATATGTCTGGAAATTGTTGCTACAGGGAAAAACCTCATTTGCTCCCTCAATGAAATGCCAAAGCAGTCTGCAGCTGGATCTCAGCCAGTGTGTGTGTGTGTGTTTCAGGACAGTGATGGCCTGAAGTGGGATATGCTTTGTGACATTAGTGGAGATCTCATCCAACTGGCCAGCCATACTTGAGGAAATGCCAAGAGGCAGGGGTGAGCTGTTGTCATAGCGATGCATCAAGTATGTCCTCTTTCTACTATTCTGCCGATCAGTAGTGTATTAATCACAGTATGACTCAGTTCTGCTCAATGAGCAAATCACAATCTCCTGCACAGGAGGAAATTATCTCTAGACAGATATAAAAAATATGTGCGCCCTGGATGGGAAAACATCAACCTCCTTTAACACTAACAGGATATTGTAGATCTGACTGCTGTGTTGTTATTACAACTTTATTTTTTATAAATTGAACACTTTCTTTTTTTTCTTTTTTGCATATTTCAAAACCGCAAATCACAATCTGTTTTAGGTGTGGTAATTATGACACACAACAGTGTGATTTATAATGATTAATTTTAGGCATTTAGTAAGGCATAACTGCATAGTGCGTTTCACAATGCAAATAGTTACAAATAAAAATATGCATAATACATATGTATAATGTTTTGTTATACTGCAAGACTAAAATATGTGTCGCAGTTTTGTTATGGGCTCCTTTTCAAACAGATTTTTTTCACCTGCACTGACCTACTTTTGCATGTTATCTGTATTAAACTACACAAAAAAATAATAATAATGTGACCCCGGCATTGCCCCACTGGAGCACAAGTATGCGTTTCTGGTAAATCATCAGTCACTGGCACACATCCACTTTATATTTCCTCGAGTCATTCGTCTGTTTCTGTGGTATCTGTAGATGTATGACATATTTTATGACTCCATTGTGTTGGAGTTACTGGAATGTGTGCAGTTACACCGGCCCTCCTGAACCTCTGAGAGACTCTTTTGTCTCTTAGCTCTCATAAAATGTTCTATAGACTGCCCCAAATACATCAATGTTGCTGTATTTCTGTAGAGAATTCAATCAAAACGTGCTGTATCATGCTTTTGTTTGTCTATTCTCTTAGAAAGGTTAGAAATGTGGCGTTAGTAATATGGCCTAGCTCATAAAATGTTCTATAGACTGTTATTATGATTACTACTAATATATATTTAGTAATGCTACAAATCATTCATATCCCTCTACTGCTTTTAACCATTGCCACAGAATGATTATTTGACTTTGACTCATGCATTACCGCTATCTACCAGATGGAGGCGCTAATATCAAGTGTGCTCAACTTTGCCATGCTGATAAACAGCTTGACTCAAGTGTTGAGATTTTATAATACATTTTTACGAGTGTGGTGCACACTTATAGAGTCGCTATGACTTCATAAGTCCCACATATGCTGTGATTTTACTTTTATTGTTTACTGTGGTGGGGGAATCACATTAGACCGTTTATTTAAAGCTGTTCTGTTTGTGCAGCAACCGCTTGAACTCTGCCATCCTCTGTTTTGAGGAAATCTGAGATTCTTCATACTGAGAGTAATGCTTATATTTGCTGTCATTCTGCCAATGACCTCATGACCTAGATTCTGATATTTTCTCACCTGATCCTATGGTCACTGCATGGAGTCTAAATATTAATATTGAAAGGGTCTTCTTGGTGAATAGCAAAAGATTTGTGAGTGAACCGAAACACATTGAAATATGATTATGCCACAAAATGATATCCCACTCCCATCACCATGGCCCTTTGGAGATTCTCAACTAAAATTGTAATATTTTGTCATAGTTCAAATCAAAATAAAATGAACAAAAGATAAAAAATAAAATTTGATAATGATCTAATAATGTTGTGTGAAAAATGTGCAAATCATTTGCTATTCACCAAGAAATTAAGTTTTTCTCTTCCATCTAATTTTATTACATGATCATTTCCCTTTGGGGGCTTTGTATGAATCTTAGTATGTACAGTATATGACTATAAGGTCTATTTTTAAGTAAAGTATCAGTCCATCAGTACATGATGAAAGAAATTTCAACCGAATGATGTTATTTAGAAATCTTATTTATTAAAAAATACATTTGAATAACAATGCAATATGCATAATGAATTATTCTGTCCATTTGGTACACTACAATACACAAGATAAGTACAAATCGCTCGTCAAAAAAGTCTGCCATACATCAGCTCTCATTAATTTTTACACACAGATCAACGTCATACTCAGAACAGTGACTGAAATGATAGGTCAAGCGTACATCAAAAGGCAGTACTACATGCTTTAATACACTTTCCTGGCCGGAACAATATCATGTTACAAAAGTTTGATTAGAAAATGTGTTTCATCTTTCACACGGAAGGCTGCATGTGGTCTGCAAAACAGCTAGACCTTATCTAGACATCAGTATTTTAGTACCTCACTCACCCAGCTGTCAACAAAGACAGTTAAACACTTAATGCTCACTTTCGTGGCTTAACTTAATGTTGTCCAGTATACCTGACTGTTTTCACTGTGGATTAACTTTAGAGTGCAACAGTTGGGTTCTGGAAGTACTCTGTTCATTTTCCACCTTGGGAAATTGATTTTGAATGATAAGTTATAAACCCTTTAAGACAGTCCTAGTCTCTACGGTATTTGCTTCAGAATTCCTGGTGAAAAACATTATACATTATTACCCATTGTTTCTATATGGACACCAGTCAGAGGGTAAAAAAAGCAGTCGTCACCATAATCGCTCTTTAAATGGATAGTTCACTTTGAAATTAATTTTTGGCATGTTTTGCATACCTCAAGGGCATCCAAGATGTAGATGTCTTTGTTTTCGCAGTAGTTTCAATTTTGATATTTTTAGGTCAAACCGTTCTTGTCTGTCAGTCATATAATGGAGGTCTATGGTCACCACCTCAAAGAGCATTGAGGTCCAAGAGAATTCCAAATTAAAGCAAATTAAAGCAAAATTGATGGCATAAGACACGAAACGAGTGGTTTGTGGGAGAAAACAAACAGTATTTATATCATTTTTACCTGTTGTAACCAAAGTGATCTGAGGGTGCGGGCGCTTCGGTCTGCGCAAGCACCGGAAACTCCCGGAAGTGATCTCTCGCGCGTTTACTTCACTCATTGTTTACACAGAAAAAAGATTGTTAAAAAAAGATTTAATTGGTAAGATGGCTTATTAAAATGGTACAAATGTGCGCTTGTTTAAACCATCTGTCTACATAAAAGAAAACAATTACGTATGCTCGCGGCAAACTCTTCTTCACTTTCGAAGAGATCACTTCCGATCTCCAAAAGGGCCAATGCGCCGTGCCCTCAGATTACTTGGACGTGGTTGTGGTTACAAGAGGTAAAAACGATATAAATACTGTTCGTTTTCTCACACAAACCGCTCGTTTACGTGTCTTAGGCCATCAATGTGTACTTACATTTATGAGTCATTAAATCATGTTTAATTTGGACTTCTCTGTGCATGCTCTTTGAGGTGGTGACCATAGACCTCCATTATATGACTGACAGACAAGAACGGTTTGACCTAAAAATATAAAAATTGAAACTACTGCGGAAACAAAGACACCTACATCTTGGATGCCCTTGAGGTAAGCTAAAACATATCAAAAATTAAATTCAAAGTGAACTATCCCTTTAACTCCACCCACTCTCTTGAAGCCCTGCAAATGGCATAATACGAGTCAATTCAGATGTACTACATCCGCCATGTTGTTACTGGTAAAGTGCACCTCAGAATGTCGCTGGAAGTCATCCGAGACATTTCGCCTACTGTTTTTCGAATATATGTTTTGGACATACTACTCTTTTGTCATAATGTTTTTCGCATACTAAATAGTGTTGAAGCATTTGTTTTTGCACACAGCAAATCACTCTCAAAATACTTAAACATTTTTGTGTGTGCATAACTCGAAATAAATTGCTTTTATATATAAAATAAACATTAGTAAATTAGTAGTTTTATATTTCTCCACATTTTTTAATTTGATAGGCCTATGGTGTTCGCAATGCTTTGTGGGATTGTAGTTCTTTCCCTCACTAAAGCTGTTAAGTACACAGTCTTGTACCTTTGTATTTTTGTCTGATTTTCTAAAGTGTTTTTTGCTTAAAACATTTTCTACAAAGTTTGTAGTGTTGTGGTTCAGCTCGTAGCTGATTGGCTTGGGTTCTGGCATATAACTCTTTTAACAAAGACAAAATCCCTATGGAAAAATGAGTGGGGACAAAAAATCTTCCAGAACCAGCATAGTTGAAAAAGATGATGGGCACTGTTGCACTTTTCATAACTTTTTTAATTTCATGATGGTCCCTGAGGTCCAATAATAACCTTAGTACAGTTTATGACCAATGAACTTTTCCAACTTTTTTTAAATTGTATTTTATCTATTTATTTTAGCCTTTTTCAAACTTTTTGACATGTTTACAGTCATTAGTTCTTCTGGTGTTTGATTAGCAGCACTTACATTAACATTGTTTTGGGTTTCTGATGTCAGAAATCAGAGGAATTGGTTTAATTTTTTTTTAAAGTAGTTCTGATAGTGACAGTATGATTTATGTAATACTACTTTAATCCAGCTCAGTTTGGTTAGTTCACTGTATATTACATTTTATTCGGTTAAATTAACCATTTATGTCTTTGGACTGAAATTTGGTTGGCACATAGGAAGCACTTGTTAATTTATAGTTTAGGATGATATTTCAGGTTCATACTCTGGGCATTGCTTTGTTTTTAGGGAGGCGAAAGGCCACACACATTATATAACATCAGACAGGCGAGCAGCGTAAAGATCTGCCATCAGTCATTTACATGTTATCATAAGCCCCGTCATCGACATTGATATATATCTGTAGATGGAGGAATTCACATGTGGGAGTGCCCCTTTCCACTCTCATCCACACATACTGTATTATCCATTCATCATGGATACATACATGCATATTTGTTATGTCTGTATATACACACTTGCACATGGCACTTTTTATAATTGTGGTAGAAAAGAATGTATATCAATTTATAGCATGCGTGTTTCAACATTTGTTATAATTTGGGTGTATTTCAAGTATTTTACACTTAGGACAGTGTCTGGTAAATTGTCCCAGACAGAAATTTACATTAGACTATATTTAAGAATTTACTGTAATTAAATATTTTGAAATCACTTACTGTAAAGCATCTTTCCATGTTTATATAGTCTTTAATAGTACCTCATTAGCTGACAAATCTAATGAGTGCTTTATAGAAATGTCACGTCACTCAAACAAGCTCCATCAACAACTTAACACTTGCATTAACATATAAACATCTCACCTAGTATTATATACAATACACACAATACCAGTACTTTTCTCTCATTACTCAAATCCTGTTCATCTTTTTCTTGTGCATTCTCTCCCATTTTGTTCCTCAGTCTGGAATAACCATCAAACCATCACTTTGTCCTTTTGCTTTTGCCCCATTGCCGGCCATCTGCCCAATGTCTGATGAGAAAACAAAAGCTGAGAGTTAACATGCTTCTCATTCACTGTGTGCGTGATATCAGTTGTACTGAAACAACACTGCCGAGAGATAGAGCCTTACTGTCCAAACAGTGCTAAAACAACAACTGACCTGGAACACAAACCCTCCTTGCACACTTTGCACTGAACACTTTGTTGTTTCTGTTTTATATTGTTTCTGTTCTGACCTCTATTTCTTCTTTCTCTGCTATGGGAGTCCATGACAGACTCTCTCCATATGTAACTGTATGATGAAAAGTTGTGAAATTTGGTTTGCTAGTTAAGGTGAATGGTATGTCCAACTTGGGACCAATTCGGACCTTTAGGTTCATTTTAGTTTTTAATTTTTTACAACTACTCAAATTTTGTGACCCAGTCATTTCAAAAGGTGAAACTCTTACCAAGCTGACAAAAAGTAAGAGTGCAATGATATCAACAGTTCAATATCTGCCTCTAATGACACATTTAAAGGGATAGTTCATCCAAAAATGAAAAGATCCTTATGTTTTTCCAAACTTCAAACACAAATGAAGATATTTTTAATATTCTCTCATCAAACCAATGAGATTTGGCATTTATCATATTTGATGTGCTCTATGTATGTGTGCTGATCAGTGTTTATATGTGAATAAAAAAGAAATTAAGGTTTTTAATGAAAACATTCTAGGATTTTCTCCATATAATGGACTTCATTGGGAACCAAATGGTTCAAGGTCCAAATGAGAGTTTCAGTGCAGCTTTAAAGGGCTTTAAACGACACCAGACGATGAGGGTCTCATCTAGAACCCTTCGAGTCATGAACTCGAAAAAAGATTTGTTCATTTTGATGAACGAGTTTGAACAGGAGAGTCACGAACGCTCATCAACAGAGCAAGGCGAGCATTTGTGCTAATAAAACTTAAAGCTTTTTAATTATTATTTAAATGACCGATCTTTTTGCTTGATAAGATGCTTATTCATCGTCTGGTGATCGTTTAAAGCCCTTTGAAGCTGCACTGAAACTCTCATTTGGATCTTGAACCGTTTGGTTCCCAATGAAGTCCATTTTATATGGAGAAAATCCTTGATGTTTTCATCAAAAACCTTAATTTCTTTTCGACTGAAGAAAGAAAAACATGGACATCATAGACAAGTTTTTTTTAAAAACTTGTACTCCTTTAAATCTGTAAAATTAAAGATTCATATAAATGTTTTTAAGAAGACTTGGATTCAACCACTTATACTACAAAATATAAAAAATATCTTCATTTGTGTTCATTTCTTCTTCATTTACTTCATTTCTTCATTTGGAATGTCATAAATTATGTCTATTTACATTTTTTACTCAACTATTTTAGGTCAAATTATAACATTTGCCCTAATTGGCATTAAAATGGTACTTTTTCTTTCTGAAGAATGCAATGTACTCAATGCCATTAATGTGCTTGGCCCCAATTTTGCTGCTCTCAGCTATATTTTACATTTACAGAATTTCACAGACACTTTTATCTAAATTGAATATCCATTTTCAGTACCTTCAAGATCATTTTTGTCTATTTACTAGTCATTAAATTGTCAGTTTTTGGTCTTCATGTTCATAGTTATTGCACTAGGAACTGGCAGATGTATTTTTTGGCCTACCTGATCAATACTACTGTGGCCACACATAGTCCAGTTTCTGATGGCCCAAAGCGATCATGGAGTTTCTGTTTGTCCTGGGGCGCTCTGCTGACATCACATCTGGGCTGTGAGGAAGATTGAAACCATTTTTGCAATCTTAATCGTATCAAATTCGGACACATTTGCAGTCATTTAGGATTGGATTTCAAGCATGCTTTCCTTATCATGGCAAATATTGGGAAACTACCTAACATATTTTAAAGATGTTTTGAATAACCTTTTCTCAAACAGCACGAGAAATGTTAATGCCTGCATTAAGTTGGTGACCTAACTGACCTAATTTTTCAAGTGGCATTGCACTTATGCAACACACTGAATATTACGAAATGAGAAAAATGCTGTCAAATTACAGTAAGCATATTGAATGAATCACCGGTCCATATGGATATTCCTCAGAAAATATCTTCTCTCGGGAGGAGAGTGCGTTTAGCATAGCTCCCATATCTCATCTAATGAGTGAACAACATGGGGAATTCTCCTACTCCCACCAGCATACCTCCAACCTGACACTGTAGCCCTGGAACTATTCATCTGAGTCTGTGCCAACCTGTGTGTTGGATCACTGGAATAAGTTGAGCTCTTTTGTAGAGGAAAAATACATTTTTAAGGTATTTGTCCCTAAAACGCTTCTTCCTTACGTCACAGAAGTGTCTGTTATTACTATTAGTTCAGAAAGTGATCTAGAGTTGCAATTTGGTCAGCAAACTTGGATCTAGCCTTGCAGAAAACAAATAAACACTTTGGTTAACCAATCATTGTCGCAGTATAAACTGATTTATTAATATTGTGAAAAATGCGGTTATAGATGTACTAACGGAAAGTATAGTGACTGAATCAGGGTTGTTATTTTTAAAAAACTAAAAAATCATAGATGATATAAAGCTGAAATTAAGTTAAACTTAAATGAAAATTAGAAATGTTGATTTGGTAGCAAACTGAAATAAGTTCAAGTTTAAGTAGCCTATTAAAATGACTAAAACTTAAATAAAAATCGATTAGGCCTAAAGCTAATTAGAAAAATTGAAAACGGTAACAATACGGTTGCAATAATATGTATTAATAATTCATGCTTAACTAATACACAGATAATCTTGAGTTCATGTATGACTCATGAAAAACTTTTTGCAGACAGCTGAAAGTTGAAATGCATGGCTTCGACCCATTGTGAATTACACGAATTTTCACTATTAGTTAATACTAAATGTTTGAAGAGAATTACATTTAATTAGCAACTAATATAAGATTTAATCTATTAATCAGTCATTAATGAATGATAGTTCTTTGTGAGTCATACATGAACTAGAGGTTCGATATGTGCATTAGTCAAGCATGAATTAAAGTAATTTATAAGAAACGCTGTTGAAAGAGAGAGAGAGCAAGAGGGAGATTTGAAGAAAGACTGTAGAAAGAGAGATGGCTGAGAGACATTACAAAAGAGAAAAGTCAGAGGAATATTAAGTTATGATTAGGCAAGAGCTTTAGGAACTGTGCTTATATTAGAAAGGCGTTCCAACACGAGAGAGACTAAAGGGGGAAGACCTGAAAATGGAAAACCAGGTTGTTGTTTCTGCTCCATAATTGAGTAACATTGGGTTTGCTGTTTCACAGGACCGTGTGCATAATGTAATAATGTTAGCTGTAGTAACAGGACAGTTTGGAGGGTCATTGTTTGTCTGGAGCTGCTGTGCTCTCGATTCTATTTGCTGTATGTTTATTTTTTGTTCTTTGTTGTTTGTTCATCATCTTCGCTTTTTTCCCATGAAGCATTATATTCCTGCTTATATTGCTTTATAGTGTTACCAAAACTACAAATTACAAAAGCACATAACAAAATCATTCAAAGTTAAATGAAA
>JAQIUQ010004610.1:0-55000 GCA_030378365.1 Hybognathus amarus | reverse complement strand
TGTTGGATCTTTTAGTCTTTCTGCCAGTTAAATAAATGGAACCAGTTCTGAGAAAGCGTGATTCCCAAACCTAAAATAAGGCAAAAGTATTTCATGCAAGCACGCTAAAAAGTGTCCTCCTTTCTTTTGTCCTCATTCTCCTGTGCTTTCTTTGATGACTTTAAAGAGCAGGCCCCCACTGAGCTCACTCACTGTGACCATGTAAAGTCTTTTCTGGCCCTAGGGCCTGACCTGACAGAGCCAGTTTAGAGTTGACTCTCTGAAAAAACCATGAACAAAACTGTTCATCTAACAGCATCCAGAGGTCAGGAAGACGTCTACACAATATACTGTCACAGCCTTTTAGTCGGTAGGCAAAGAACTAGAGAGAAGAGACTGGGGACGGTATATTAAATACGATTAGAAAATTTCACTCAGGAATTATAAAAATGGGTTTTATCCTCCATCACGTACAATATTTGAAAAGTGGAGATGACATTGAAACCTGCCACAACAATGAAAGTGTTGTTTCAACCTATCAGTTTCAATGGCTGCTGCAATAAGCAGCATTAAGCAAATTGTACAGGATTTAATATACCATGATTTACTGATTTTATTTTCAAAATATTTAAACATACATAATTGGCTAAATAAATTAATGTCATTAATACATTTGGGACATTCCATGGCATTGGAGGAAATTCCCGGCAATCCATATTTGCACTGTTAAACGGTAAAGCATTGCCTAAAGCCCCCTCTGTAAACACGGATAAGTTGGCAAAAATCAAAAAGTTTGATGTAGCCGATTACGTCAATTTTTTAGTTAAGAAATTCAAAGTTTAGGTAAGTAGAGCTGGCAGATTTTTATACTTGAAATAAAAAAAAATTGAACCAAACAGAAACATCTAAATTAAAATAGCAAAATATGAAACACTACTTAATCATCCACTTAAAATTAATCTTGCACACAAAAATAAATAATAATTTGAGCATTTACTCTCCCTTACCGACTCCGAGTGTCATGGCAAAGCATGCTGGAAAATAGGTTTAATTTAGGTTTACCTAATTAATTATTTCGAGCATTAGGGCCCACAAAGATTTCCTAAATTTTTGGTTATCATTTTTTATTAAAAGTAAAAAAATCATTGAACAACAAAATGTATTAAATGTATTAAGTCGATCATCATTCATTAAACCACATGTAAATTCTGAATCCAATACGGACAGCTTTTTGTTGTCAAAATGTAACTTTTTGTATGAAACTTATTTTATGAAAAGAAAAATGTGTTACGCTAGAATATTTTAAAACTAAGGCTCTGTTCTTTCTTTTGATTTATAGCATGTTCAGATTTTCATTAAAATATTCTGGAGGTCTCGTAAAAGTTTTTTTTTTTTTTTTTTTTAAATGCTGGTGGGGAAAAAGTTAATTTATGCTTTATCCCATTTCTGGGGGTTGCGTCCAGCTTTCTAACTTGCAACTGCATTCAACAAAGACAAGCTCCCTTCCTGGTCTCAATATTTTGTGTTACTAATTCAGGAGAGGTACAAATCCAAAGGGGAAAACAAAGACCGACATGTTAGAAAAACATCCATAACTTTATACAAAACGTTGTAAAAGTTTTAAGTTTTTCCTGTGGCTTTTGGCGGATAACATTCAAGCCAGACTCACTCTTGTTCTTGTTCAAGCACATTTGCTGAGTTCAGATTTGATGGGTTCCACATTGTTAACTTAATTGAATCTGAACAGCTTTATGATTTACCAGAATTCAAGCACATGTTGGTATTTTGCAGTAAATAACTGCTAAATGACATAAGGTAACTCTTTAGTGTCAGGTCTAATTCTCACTATTAACTAGCATGCATACTACTATGATAGTTTAGTACTTATAAACCACATATTAATGCCTTATTCTGCATGACCATATTCTACATCCATAATCCCACCCAATACCTTAACTTAACAACTACGTAACTAATGATTAATAAGCAGTACTAATGAGTTTATTGAGGTTAAAGTCATAGTTAATAATTGGTTAATAGTGAGAATTGGACCCTAATCTAAAGTGTGACCTGACAAACCATTTTTTAACCATATTTTGTTTAGCAAATTTTTTTTTCATGACTGAGAGAGCTTCTCTCAATGACCCTCTAAACAAAGACACAGGAAAATACTTTCGCCCTGAATAATGTCAACATGGGACGCATAAAAACAAATGAAATCCATGTGAGGGGACATCAGGTCCTTTGAAACGAATACCTCTCTCTGTGTGTGGGTCGAAAAGGGCTAAACCCAGCAGCTCTGTTTATTAAATACACTTTTATCCGTCATGACTGAAAACCCCTAAACCCCACTCAAAACAGCTGGATTTACATTGACACAGTATGAATCAATAATCCTTTGCCCCAGGCATCAATATGGGCTTTGACCCACAACAAATTATAATTCCAAGACGTCATCTTTCAATCCCAGACCTACAGCACTGTCTTAAACCAGTTTCAAATTAAGAAGTATGATGTGTTTTCAAAACTTGATCTACACTTATAAAGATGAATGCTGGCAGATTGATACCTCTTTAGTCTTGATCACTCGGCCATCCTTCTGCAGGCCACAGATCTGTTTCTGTAGTCGGAGGTTGTGTTCCTGTAGCTGACCGATCTTCTCTATAAGTTGGCAGATGTGCTCTAGGTATCCCAGTCCAGAGCCCAATGGGTTGGACTGATTAGCCTGGTTTACCTGGTTGTCAAGACAGAGACGGAGAGAAAAATCATTATGTTTAACTGCTAATTTTATTTCAAATTTCATAAATCAATGTTAAAATGGGGGCTATAAACTTATTCACGCTGGCTGGGACTGTTCCCTTAGGACCCCCCACCCCTCTCTGGACAATAGGCAGGCTCTAAATAAAGGGATTACCTGAGATGTTTATGTACACCATAGGGGGTTAAGCAACTTTTGTTAAATAAGTCAACAAGAACAGTGTGAACTGTATCCTATTGTTTGAAAGCCAATGGCTCATTTGATGGGCTAATGAGCACATAAGCAAAGGTTCCCACAGTCACTGATAAAGATCATTCCAGCAGCGCGACTGCATGTGTTCAGGTGAACCAGAGGGTCTGAAACTGATGAGCACCATGATCTCCAACTATTATTTAACACTAAAAGTATTTTTACTAGCTGAGTGGAATCGTTAGGATTTATCATAACTCTTGAAACACATTTAGACGAACAAGATGGTCTAAAATAGTTTGCCAACTAGTCCGCTGCATTTCAAACAAATTGACACATGCCTGGAGACCAGCTATCAGTTAGACAACTGTACATCATTTGTTTTGTTTTTTAACCAATACCGACACTAAGCTATGTTTCCATCCACTTATTTTTGCGCATTTTGGGATATCACTTAAAAACTGTTGGATGGAAATGCCAAGAAACACTGTAAAAATGAATATGCTTTATCTAATCAATAAAATTGTGGCAGCAGATTACAAGCAATATTATTAATTAAATTGAACAAATTAGAATTGAGTAATAGTCACCATTATGGTGATCAGTGTTTGTTTTTGGTTTGTTTTAAAATGAAGGTTTTCTCCTTCAGTGATTCTGCTTGTTAACATCAGGTGTCTTCAATGTTGGCGATTTAAAATAAAGAGTTCTTAATCTTTGACGTCTGTCTGTTATCTCAGATATTTGTGCTTAATTTTTTGGTGTAAACTTTACTCATTTTAAATGGTCAACTTTTAAGGAATAATTTGATTAATTATTACTCAATTCTGATTTGTTCAATTTAATTAATAATATTGCTTGTAATATGTTGCCACAATTTTATTGATTAGATAAAGCATTTTCATTTTTACAGTGAATGAATGATTTCAAAAGTGTGCGTAAAAAGCACATGTGCTCATTTGAGTCGGAACATGAGCTTAAACTATAATGGAAATTTATTTACCAAATAAATTCCTCGATGCACATAAAGAAAATCATCTGATTTTGCGAGGTGGGACGCACCTGAAAAACTGTTTTGGTTGTTCTGAAATGCCTGAGCAAAGTCTTTCGTCAAAGTGGTTTGCCTCCCAGAACTCTCACAAGACTGGGTTCCCAAACAGCACCAAACAGCATACTGTTATATAGTGAAGTCTCAAGTGTTTGGACCCCACACAACTGGAAGCTTGACTGTTCTTTTGCTTTTGAAAATGGTAACTAGTTTAAATGTGTGATTTATCATTAGGAAACGTGTTTGATTCAGTTCCTATTGTTTATTTGTTGACTCATCCTTCCATTTTTGGTTGTAGCTGCAGATGCTCACGTTTTTCAGAATTCAAAGGAAATTTTGAACAAATATTTATACAATGATCAACATTCCAAAAAGTGTCCCAACAAAAGCAGGATGTGAGTTCAGGTCCCGGGCTTTTCCACCCCGAAAGCTTTTCCGTGCCACTTGCGTCCAATCCAGTCCCAAAGCCCAGCATTAATGGAAACACAGGGGCTAAACAATAGAGGACACGGCGGAGATATGAAATACTAGGAGCTGACATCACTCGTTTCCTCAGAAAGAGTGTGAGATCCTCGGCAGGTCACGCTTCTGCTCCCTTGAACATGAACTTTTCTCATGCTTCTCTAGTAACACTGCTCTATCTCACTTCCATATTTGATTTAGATGGATCATTTAGTTGACGCTTTTATCCAAAGCGACTCACAATTGCTATATATGTCAGTGGTCGCACGCCTCTGGAGCAACTAGGAGTTAAGTGTCTTGCTCAGGGACACACTGCTGTCTCACAGAGGATTCGAACCCGGGTCTCTCTCACCAAAGGCATGTGCCTTGTCCACTGCGCCACGACCACCCTATATAAGACATTGCTTATTTAATTTGATGTCCACTTGTCTATTTGAGGTAGCCTAGAAATCTAGATGCACTCTAGCGGCAGCAAAAATTATTTTGCTGCAAAGTGTGGTCTAGCAACTCTCCGTTGACTTTCGAAGTGGAAAATCCAAACTCTGGTCTGGCCAATCACATCGTGTGTAAGAGTTGGTGGGTGGGCTTAACACAATGACGGCAGAGTTGTAACGGTTCTGCGCCGTGATTTCCATAGGTGATTTCCCTGATACTTGAAAACCAACAAGACGCAGCTGGTGAACAGCGGTCTTTTCGATTTCGGCTTTGGCCGCGACTCGGATGACTTGGAGTTAAGAACGTAACTTAAGTCATTCTTAAAAGGAAGATGTGTTCAGAGTTTTGACGACCAGATAAGGCAAATGTTTATTATATCAACTTGCTCCGCTGGAGAGAAAACCATGGGGAAAACGCATGGGACTCACTCAACCACAGCCATCATCGCTCTGGTTGGTTAGCGCTATCCTATGGCATGCAGAGGGATATTGAAAGACAACCTTTTATCCCGCCCCCTGCATTGAGGTAGGCCAATTGTCAGTTCCCAGACCTAACATCTTGATAGGTCTGGTTTGCCAGGCTATATTTGAAGCTCTTTCAGGCTTGAACTTGCTTAGATCAAGTACAATAACTACAATCTGTCTCTACACATTTGTAGACAGGTGCTCTCTCTTAAAGCAGCACCCAGCACTGATGCTTGATGATGTGGGGTAGCCAAAGGAAAGTAATTGTTCCAGGCCTTTATGACTGCAGAAACATGACAGATCTTATCTGCTTCCCCTTGCCCAGGATCCCTAGTGACCCAGGAGAAGGGAAGACACAAAAGTTTGGGAAAGCACCACTCCCTTTCTCCCCCTGCTTCTCTTTTCAATGTGAAGGATCTGCGTTTCTCACGTGCGTTTCTGCACAGACCCTGAAACAAAGCGGTGAATGTTTTTCTAAACACACACACAAAAAAAAACACGGAGATGATTTTCTATAAAGCTGTTAACACTTAAGTGTGACGTTGTGGTTATTGATGGTGTAGCTGTGCTGTGAGGATGTGGTTTTTAAACCGTACACTGAAGATCAAAACAAACTGGGAAAAACAATTGTGCATATGCCTCTGGGTTGGATTGCAAAAACAATATTTTTCTAATTACGTAAGCTCTGTATACGAGGGAAGATATTATAATCCCATTCAGGCGTGTCTGAGAAAATAATCCTTTATAATTTGAAATATTTTACTGCGTCTGTTTTAAAGCAATACTAAATGTGACACCGCCGGTGAGGAATGAGGAACCAGATGTGTATTCAGAGATATAGGAAAAGGTATATGGATTTTTATGGTGGTTACCAAGAACATTGAAAACAATGGGGATTTCAACATATAGATATAGAAGCTGATTAGAGAAGATTTAGAGAGAACAATCTTGGGAAATTAGCGCGCAAACATCCGTAACAAAAATGGAAGTTGCTGCAATCAGGGAAGAAATACTGGCTCTTTTATCCTAAATCATAAATGCGTAGACAAAACGCAATAAACACTGTCATTTTATCTTGGGTTAAGATGATATTTAGGAACGTGATCATGTGAAATGCTTCTAGGAGGTATTAAACCAAATCATTCAGATGACTTACTTTGGCTCAGGCATTTCAGAATGATCAAACCAACATTTGAGATGCTGTGCGACGCAATTGGTTCAATGTGATGCGATGTTTCCACTGGTTAGTCCAGTAATCCAATCACATCCTCTGTTGAGGCAAAGTCACATGAGTTTTATGTTGCGCATTGAGGGATTTATTCGGTAAATCTGTTTCCTTCGTAGTTTATGTGCACGTGTTCTTCTTGGAAAAAAATCAATAGGGGATTATCACGCTTCCGGGTTTCATGGGCGGGATTTGTCAACTTATTGCATGTCCACTTCTGATGCAGTTCAACAATGGCCGAAACGAAGGCTAGATGTCACTGCTCTGTTCCACTTTGTAAATCTAACCAACAACGCCAAACCTTCTTACGTTTTCATGGATTCCTGACTGAATTGAGTATAAGGTTTGTGGATTGAAGCGGCTCGCTAAGATGAAAGTCCAAACTTTAAAATAAAACAAGGTAGCGCGTTTGTTTGTTCAGGTGAAATACTGCATTATAATGGTTGTATTGGCCCTTTACAGGTATTTTAAAAGGTAAAGAGTAGTAGGTGAGTTATAATCAGTCAGATTTAATCCCCATGAATATAATCGACTAATTTCAAACAGAAATAACCTTTTAATTAATAAGTAGAGGCTTTAATCACTTTTTGGCAGGTGAAATACACGCATTTTAATGGTTATATTGGCCCTTTACAGTTATTTTAGGTAAAAAGTACTGGGTGAGTGATGTTTATTTGCATGTTATGTCTGTTTGATCCACATAAAAGCAACTCCATTCGTAAAGAGAATGGGCGATACATCTTTAACACGCTGTGCGCGCTCCCGCCCATTAATATTTGGCGGACCATCACTTTCGGCACGGCACGGCACTTTAGTGAATCAGACTGATTTACCAGGGATGCCGTATAAATAAACATAGTGTAGTCCGTCATCAGTTCGCCAGAGTGATCAGTGATTCATCGGAGGTGGCAGTGTGCAAAGATCACTGAATGCGGATGTACTATGGATCAGCGTGATAATCCCCTATAGAGCATGTACTTTTTTATGTGCATTTTTAGAATTCATGCACATTTTGGCGTGTTTTATTTTCATGCAATATCTCAAAATTTTCAGAGAGTCAGACTTGTTTTTGTTTTTTTGTTTTTTTTCCTAAAGATTAATTTACGGCCCATCACAACCCAATACAGTGACCTCAGGTGAAACTATTCAATCCTGAGGGAGATATATGGTGCTTGTGTTCTTCTTGAAGTTAGCACTATATTTTCATTTATTGTACTGGCGGTTATGAGCCTTAAACAAGGCTGATAACTAATATTGTTGGCTGATATTATCTCTCACAAAACAAGCTTTGTGTATTTATCCAAAGACGTCCTGCTAGATGTGTTAATATATCCTGTGTTTTTCTGTGTATCTGAAAACTATTGAAAATCCTTGAAGTGTCGCGACCTGTTACGTCACATTCCGGAGTGTCAGCCAAAAGTTTGAGGCTAGATGTGGCACACGCAGCGCCGGTCTCCATGCCTCATTTATCATTAGATTAAAGCCTAACTCTCGCATTATGGAAATGTTGGCGTTAAGACTGTTTATGAGCTACAGCTGAGGAATTCAACTCCTCAGCTGTGGCTGTCCTGGGGGTGGCTGAGGAGCTCCAGAAGGGCAACAGCAATTACGCTGTCTTCATTCCTCCCTGATACCATATTTCGCTCTGCTCCACACATCTGTCAACTGAGAACTCAAAAATGCTTTTAATGTCCCATTATACCACATACAGAGAGACTAACATATGCAAGCTAGCTGGCTACCAGCCGAACACATGCATTTGATTAACATATAAGAGTCTAAATCTCCTTTACATGTTTTATTATTCCCAATGCCATCATTAAATATTGCAATGAGCCTTTCTACAAGCTGTCCATATCTGATTGCTCAGGGCCACACATAATTTGAGCTCACAGGACTCTACAGAACTGGAAGTTGTACAGTATCTGCCCCCTGTGCTTTCATTTCTGAAATACTTTGGCTAATTTGATTATGCTTTCATCTATTGATCAACAATGAGTTTTGAGTTATGGCGGTATGAAGGGTTTATTAAGTGCAACTGTGATGTTTCGGCATCTGCTCAAAATGTGGGGTGTGCAAGTCCATATCCTATTGTTCAGTCAGTTTACTTTGTCAGATTAAGAATAAAACAATTGTCTAAATGAGTCCAAAACAGATTTGGCCTCACTGACTTATATTTTGGGTTATATTTGGGAGACATTTTTTCCAAAAATTTTCTTTTCTGTGTTTCACAAAAGACACAGTCAGTCTTGGAATGACTATGAGGGTGATTAAGTCAAGTCACATTTATTTTTTTAAGTGATTTATATTTATTTTTGAGTAAAATATCCCTTTAAAAGCGTAGAACTGTTTGCTCAATCTCCCTCTAAATAAGTGTAGAAAATATGATGCGAGTAAACAATCAGTCTATTGTGATTGGCATACACCTGCTGTACAGTTATATCTTCACTGTAGCTCTGTGTCCTTCCTACCCTCATAAGTTGGGAACAAATCAGATTAGAAACGAGGAGGAGGGAGGCCCTTTGAAGTCGCCATGTTTGAAGCGGATGGGAAAAAAGCTCATAGTCCTTTTTCAATATCCTCTTCCTCAGGCCACAGAGCTCCATTTAACAGGCAAGGGAATTAGCTTATTAGCTGTGGTGACAGGTGATGATGAGGGCCGAGTTTACCGCCCTGGCTACCTGTCATCACAGCTCCCATAAAGTCGACCATTTGTCAAAAAAAAAGTCCAGTCACCGGCCACCAAAAGACCTAGAAGCTATCAAAGAGGCATTATTTGGATAAATATGTGAGTAATTTGAGCTATTTGACACCTGTTTGATGCATCCAGGGAGGCTTGGACGAGCATGGTGGACTGAGGGAAACAGTCCAGATGAGAGGCATTGCATTGGCCGTTGCAGCTGTAATCGACTCAGCCATCTGCATGCTCTCTCAACACAGATGAACAGGTGCTGTGTGATGTGGCGGCCACGTTAAAGGGGAGAGATCTGTACAGCACACCCCGCAGAACATCCTCTCAGCTCTCAAAACTGTACTCCCGCACACATCTCAGGCCATGTTTACACCTGCTGTTAAGATGCGTTTTGGTCAATCGGGTCAAAAGTTGACGAGGTAGACCCGTTTACCACTGGCATTTTAATACGTCTCTTTTGTCCACTTTAAACAACTTCTGTCCTGATTTCTTCAAGGGTAGGGTAGGGTTTATAGGCTGGTGATTTATGTATTTTTTTTGTGCTTGGTAAGTTTTTCGTCTTCAAACCAAACTTGGGTCTCCAGCCGGCAAAGTTTAAAATCACATCTGGTTAGTGCGCTTCCCATAATGTTTCACAACATTTTTTCTTTTGTCAAATTCACTTAAATAATTTATGTAGTTCAGATAACATAATATTTTGAGTTTCTGGTGATTAAATCAATATCCTTCATTTTATTAACTCAATTTTTCCATTTCAGTGAACTTAAAATTTTAAGGCAACCAGGTTACTTCATTTTGTGAGTTAACCCAACAATATTTTTTACAGTTTGTTGGTCTTTTGTGGCTGTACGAATGAATGCATTTTTGACTAACTGGAAGTGGTCGTAAATGGACAAGCTCAAAACATTTTAGACCCAGTTGACACTTGTATTTGGTGTTGTCCAGGGGTGCGTTTCCCGTACAACTATTTAGTTCGCTGCTTCACTACCATAGTATGATGCATCATTGGAAAAATCACTTAGGCCCCGTTTACACAATGGGAAAACACAGATATTTCTCTGCGATTTGCCCTCTGCATTTACACGAAAATGCCGTTTTATCACTGAAAACGATTATTTCTAAAAACTCCGGGCAAAGTGGAGATTTTTGAAAACACCGGATATTTGTTGTCGTGTGAACTGGGAGAAACGGTAATTTAGGTTCTCTCTTGTCGATTCTGATTGGCTTGTATGGCTTTATCCTTAACCCCTACACTGCCGCCTTATGTTTGGCATAGTTATGATGGCGCTCAACGGCGTATTTATGCGGGTGTGTAATCAATGTTATTTTTGAAAACGGAGAAGGGGAAATATTCGTTTTGCTTAATACCCGGCTTTGTGTAAACGTGGCCTTAGCTGAGTCACGACTGTTTCCTGAAACCCACTGTCGCAACCTGATCGTTCAACCACGTTGGTTTCGCACCTGGTGGAGTAACTACTTTTAATGAAACAGTTTGCGATCCAATTAATGCTAGATTTTTTTATATAATTATTACAGACATGTCATCTGAGGACTATTTCTAATTGTTCAGTTATTTTGCTTTATTACCAGACTCAATATTTAGCTCGTTCTTAGTAGAGCATGTTCGCACATGCGCACTCTTCAAAATCTGTACTTTAAATCTTTTGAAAAACTAAAAGACGTAAATTACATTTGCATGAATTCTAAATAAAAGGCACCGGTTGTACTGAATGTTAGCTTGCTTATTTTGCTCAAGATAAGGATTTATTACGTCCAAATGTTATGCAATATGGAAACTACGCCTCTAACCACAGGTCGAGAGCTGTCGTTCAAACCACACAACTTTGCGATGCTGTTTACGAATGTTTGTTGGAATCGATTGTTACGGGAAATCGCATACTCGTTGAACTATGCTGATAACACAACTTGTGACCCAAATGCAATTTAATATCAGGAGGTGTGAACAGGGCATTGTAAGCAATTGCATTTAGCATTTAGAAACCAAACTCAAATTGTAAAGACAATACTTTTTTAAGTATTTTTTGTATCAGTAATGTGTCACCAATGTAAAATTTGGGCCCTGAAAGAAAAAACAGTTGAGCATCACTTACTGTGTATATAGACCAACCAAATAATATGAATATTAAGGGCTGCTTGGAAGCGAGCTGAGGTGTGTCATTTTTTGTGTGTTATATATTTTATTTCTGTGGGAAAAAAAGTCTTTACAAATCAGCAGAAAATGCTAAAAGAAGCCGTTTCTTTAGAAAGAAAAAAATCTACTGGAAACACTGCTGACAGGAAGGCTTTTATCCTGTTTTCCTTTTTGGTCAAATCATACATGCTCTGATGACGTCAAGCTGCCTGGGAATACTGTCATTACGGCTAATGAAAGGATATGTGTGTGCTTCTAAACTGTAAACAGTAGCTATTACTTTTACCATGTTCAGGAATGAACATTTCACTGACACTCTTCATCTCTCAAACCGCTTAATTTCACATTCTTGCATCTTACATTTTAATAACTCAGGACTGTTTTCAGTCATATAATGTCAATGAAGTGCTTAACTTCTGGATGCAATTAGCATTAAATCATGTTGTGTTTAGCGGTGGTAAGCGAATCATCGTGAACTTGATTGACAGGAAGAGCATTTCACTCTGATTTTCTCTGGGTAGGAAACAACTTAATTTCAAAGACATTATTTAGATCTCCTAATCACATTGCATAAAAACCTTAATCAGTGTTTTTGCCTTGTTTTCCAGTAAAATAGGTAAACACCGCTTCAGATGTTTACTTCTATTTAATAGACATTTCTACATATCTGTAACTGTTTTTACAGTACACGCCTTTGTTTTGGATTTTCAGCAAAAATACCTTATCTTTTAGAAAAGACTAATTAAAAGCATAATTCTCCCAATAAATGCTGTGTAATACATAGCAGTGAGGTAAAACAGAGCATGTTCTTGTTTATATCACACTTAAATGCTTGATATATGGCATTGTTGTTTATATAAAAGCAGACATAACTGCATGATGTCAAGTATATAACAATAAAAGACATGTAAACTGTTATGATTACCTCACTTAGCCTGCAGCACTCTTCCATGTACTCATCTAAGCTGTCGCTGGTTGTGCTTTTCCTCAAAGGCTGTTGCTGAAATTCAGGTCCTGTTTCGCCATCGTAAGCTTCAATAGAACACTGGTTCCTTGACATCGTGTCTTCAGCCATTGTAGTGCCTGGTTATTTCCACCTGTGCTGCTATGATTTCAATTTCATCTTCACAGTTCTCCATGGTATTCCTCAGGGTTCTGTCCTTGGACCTCTCTGAATCTGCTATCAGGTCTATTAAATCATCATCAGCATTCTCATCCTCTCTTCTGTCTCCCAGAATGGGAAGAGTATCTTGTTCAGCACATTTACAAGACATTTGTTCAGTTTCCAAAAAGACTGAACTGTCTTCAAGAGGGTTGTCAGCATGTACATGAGAGTTCAGGTTGCCAGAGTCACATGAAGACCCTCTACTGTGGACCACAAAGCTTTGCTCTGAACCAGTTGGGGTGGATGGGGAAGTCGCTCCACTAGTCATCTCTACCCCAGAGTCCTCAGATTCAAATTTATACAATCTTTGAAGCTCAGAATCAGCAAAAATCGAAGATAGATAGTCTGTTTTTGATTCAGTCACAGTTGTATCTGGAGCAGCGCTGTGGATTGAGATCACCTCGTCAGCCTGGAGAGGCTCTCTGTTATCCTGCTCAGACATTGAAATGGAGATGGTTGAAATGGAGTCCTCAACATTTAGTAGTTTCTCAGGGAAGTTGTTGAGGAGCTTCATTTTTGTTAGTACAACTTCATTCTCTAAAAGAATATCCCCTTTACCTGCAAAACAAATAAAAACATTTTAATGATTTTGAACTTTCACAATATTAAAATCATAAAATACCATAAAATTATCAAAATCTCGTCGCTATCCCTATTTAAGTTATTTTGAAGTGTGTATTTTATCCGCAACTAGTACAACCAGATGGAAATGCAAAAATTATGATTAATTTCAAACTGGTTTCTAGAAGACTCCCTGTCTCCCAAAACAGATTGCCCCACCCAAACTCACTCCATTGGCTGGACAAGATGCTCAAACACACAGCAATATTTCAATATCACCACAGAGCCACAATGTTTGCACTTCTCAGGGAAACCAAATATCTTCTGGAATTATATTTGTCTCTAAAAATTAAATTGGGATAAATTGCACTCAAAAAAATACAAACACACTTTAGCAGCTTTTTAAGCATTGATATTAGTAAAATTCTTGTGTAGAGACAAAAGTTATACTAAATTTCACTGCATACTTCAGCTCTCATTTTTAGAATTTGTATGCAGACATGTTTTCCTATGCTAAAAGAAGAGAGCTTATCTCACTATAAAGCATTAGCATTAGTTTTCTACAAAGAGTCAGTTCACATCTTTGATCTGTGCATTAGCTTCATGATATTAGGAGGCTCATCTCTTATATTAAAAATATAATACATTTCAGGTGTCATTCATATAATTTCTTCATCTCACTATTTCCGTTATAAAAGTATGTGCTTGCATCTTCAACTGACTTTTAAATGCACTTGTCAGTCGAGTACTGTATAGAAATAAGACATATAATATATATATATATATATATACATACATGCATACATACATACATACATATATACTGTATATATATTGCACAGTTCTCTTAGTGTTTTTTTTTTTTTTGAATTTGTTGTCTCTTGTTTTGTTTTTATCTTGATTGACAGGAAAAGTTGTGACAAGAAGCTCTCAGTGGAGTGGAAATGAATGGTTAATTAGATGATTCACAGGATATTCATTCTGAATATTTTTAGAAGGAAATGATTCACTAATTTACACATACTGTGAGGAAATTGGCTTGCAAATAGCTTTTAGCTTTGACATACTCTTCACACGCTACAATGCTAGGGTAGAAATCATACGGTAGGCTTTTTTTCACTAAGTTATTTCACGCAAGTAATTTCATGAGGCCTTGAAAAAGATAACAATAATAGCCACTTTTGCCATTCCCAGCTCGATAGTGTTTTTTGTATCACTTTTAATAATAAGCACTCCCATGTCTTCTGAGAGAAAAGAATTTATGTTATTTTTGTTTGTTTAACTTTTTTTTCAGATTGGATAGTAACTGTGAAAACACTGATAGCGTTTTCAGTTACGTAGGATCATACCATCTTTGCTTCTGCCCCAGGTTTTTTCCCATTAAAATCAGTGCCTGTGTTTTTACAGTCCTTTCTCATAAACCCATATGTGTACACAACACCTGGACTCCATAAATCCTGTGTAAAATCAACTACACACCTATGGAAGCTTGTTTCCGCCACTTAATGAAAAATAAAAAAAGTAATTGCGACTTTTTATCTCACAATTCTGACTTTTTTTCTCACAATTGCGAGATATAAAGTCAGAATTGCGAGATATAAAGTCAGAATTGCTCAGATATAAAGTCAGAATTGCATGTTATAAAGTCAGAATTGCGAGATAAGGTCAGAATTGCTGCGATATAAAGTCAGAATTGCAAGATATAGTCAGAATTATAAAGTCAGAATTGCAAGATATAGTCAGAATTATAAAGTCAGAATTGCAAGATATAAAGTCGCAATTGCATGTTGTAAAGTCAGAATTGTGAGATATAAACTATCCCTTAGAATTGGCCTGATAGCTCGCAATTGCGAGTTTATATCTCACAATTCTGAGAAAGATTTTTCTCTGAAGAAAAGAGAAAAGAATTTTGAGATATTAACTCGCAATTATGTGTTATAAAGTCATTGCAATTGTGAGAGAAAAAAAGTCAGAATTGTTAAAAAAGTTCTCAAATGTCTTTTTGTCTCGCAATTCTGACTTCATATCACGCAATTGTGAAATAAAAAGTCGCATATATATATATATATATATATATATATATATATATATATAAATATATATATATATATATATATATATATATATATATATATATATATATATATATATATATAAATATATATATATATATATATGTATATGTATATATATATTTGTTCAGTGGCAGAAACAACAAGCTTCCAAAACAGTCTTTATCTAAATGAAAAAAAAATCGTACCATTAAATTTCTTGTACCATTTATATGCCATAATACATACCAAACCCCTAATCCTAATGGGTTTACAGTGCTTATCATTTGCACGCAAAAACTATTTCTGGCGTATGAATGGTACAATAAATAAAATTTGTGCTATATACGCACTTTCATGAGATTGTGTTAAACAAACAGGTCCTGTTTCATATTACTTTAATCCTTTTTTTTGCTAACTAGATGGAATTCAAGTTTCCAGGAATGGTTATGTGTCTATCCATGATGAGTGCAAGAAGACAATATGAACATATCTGAACTCTGAAGAAACATCCATGAAATACAGCAGCATTTTAGTCTAATCAGAGTTTACTGTAGTGGGCTACTCTGCACCATGCCATACAAATATGAAACATAAGAGACTGGAAAAAAACAGTACATTGTCCGATAATTACTTACAAGCAGTCCCAACATGAATCCCAAGCCTACAGTAATTGGAGTTCTCTATGTGAGGCCCTGAATAATATTTTAGCTAATTTACTTCTACAGGTCAATTAAGACCGACCCATTGGGTCAGTCTTTCATACACCCGTGCTCTCCAGCTGAGATTACAGAACTGCTGATGGTGGGACATTTTTGATGCCACTCAGTAGGGGCAAGTAGTCAGCATCTAAATCCCCTCGGTTTTCAATTAACATCGCTCAGACGTGGCCGCTTGTAAAGAGAGATCAAAAAGCCCTCGCTAGCCCCTGGCAGCCAGGAATGTAAGTAGTGCTAAGGTCCTTCATTCTGCAGAGGATAATATATTCAAAATAAAAACAGGTCAATGATAGTGTTGGCGGGAATCAAACCCCACATATTTCTGGTCCTTATCACTCGGGAGCAAATATCCGAATGGGGGAATATTTCAGGAGTGAATGGCAGGTACAACACTATAGGAGTATCCACACATCAGTCTTTGTCAGTCTTCTTTGGAAGCCGCATAAGGCAAAATACTGCTTAGTCCATCACGATACTTTGTCATAATTTTGTGCTTAAATTTATGGCATGAAAAGTCTAAACTATGAGATACTAAGTCGTTATATCAAGATAAAAAGTCGAAGTTACAATATGCTTTCATATTTGTGAGATAAAAAGATAAAATTATGACAGTGTAAATTTATAACGTGAAAATTTTTCATTTATGTAATAATTATGTTTTATCTCATAATTTTGACTTATGTTACAGTTAAAATTTCTTATCTATAATTATAACTCATCATTTATAATTTTGACTTTTTATGTTGTTTACTCAATGTTTTTATTGGTTTTCTATGACAATACAAAATAACGCATCATAAACAGTAGACAGTAAAATATTGTCCATTATTAATCCCTTACATGATCTCCCTATTCAATCCAATAGCTAAAAAAATAAATAAATGGAAATAAAAATAAATAAGTAAAATAAAAATATTAAAAAATCATAATAATAAAAAATTGAATTTAAATAATATGAATTGAAATATATATATATATATATATATATATATATATATATACACACACATGTATATTATATGAAATTACATTCTCCCTACAAAGATCCTTTTTATGTTGTTTACTATTTGACTTGGTATGTAACTTTTATCTCACAAATATGAGTGTCATAATTTCAACTTTTTATCTCAAAATAATGACTTAGTATCTCATAGTTTAGACCTTTATGCCATAATTTTATTTTTAAACTCAAAATTATGAGATAGTATGGTATAGTTTTGGCTTTTTATGTCACAATTATTATTTACCAAAGCATGATTTCTTTTCCTTGTGTGGCGGAAATGGGCCTCCATAATCTTTAGAGCTTGCTTTGTGCAAATTTTTCTTATTCACTGATTTTTCCTCTCTTTTAAAGCAGTCACATGCCACTTGCAGTAGTGTTTTTCTTCTAGGTCAGTGGAGAATGTTTTTCACTGTGTACAACTGGCAAGTTCCTCACATATTTGAGCTGATAAAATACTCAGTTCACATTCAAGAATCCTGGAATCATCTGCTCTAGTGTATTTTACAGCTGTATGTAGATTTAAAAAGACTGATATGTTCCAGATGGATATTATAAGTCTAATAAATATTTAATTTGAAGAATTTCTGCGAGGCATAACTACTCAAAACATATTGTGTCAATTATCTGTCCTGAAAGGGAGAGGAAAAGTCTGCTTTAATAACCAAAAGTTGCTGCTATTCATTTGAGATGAAGAATGTGAGAATCATTAGAAGCATTCACAGGGATGAAATGTGAAGAATTCACAAGCTTCGACAAGAACATGTTTACTCCATCTGGACTCACCCACTCATGTTTACCACATTTCAACACTGCTATGTTTGCGAGTTCTGCTTTACTAACACAAAATTAGAGCCTACACCCAGTTTAACTGGCACTATCTGTATCAACAGTCAGTAAGATGATATACAGCTATGCACTCTTGACAGTGATGGGAAGTCTGATTCATTTCTCTGAACCAGTTTATCAGTTCTTTTTACATCATCACGTCTGAAAACTAAAGCCACATGGCACCCTGTTTTATCATAATTTAAGGGTGTTCATTGCCATAAATATTATGTTCACTGATGACTGATAAATGGTCATGGATGCGTAAATTTTGTCTACTTTATAGTAAAGCCTTAAATCTTAGCATACTGAATGTGGTCGACGAGCCCTGTTTCAGGAATCTCCATTTGTAAACCAAAAATAGTTCTTAGCAAAAAAACAAACAAACAAGTTTTGCTAAATTGAAGTGCGGCGTTTTTTTAAATGAGTTTCAGCTTGACAGTATTGTTAAGGGATGCAGTGGGATAAGTATAGTGGGTCGGTCTTGTCTCCATTGTGATTATGGGCGGAGAGGTCAGGAGGCAGGACAGGGCAGGTCTTCTATTTTTACAGCCAGGAGAATGTCAGAACCCTGTTAGCACATGGGTGGCCAGACTGAATGACCCGAGAGCACATGAGCTAAAAATCAGTTTGCTAGAATCCATAAATGGACTGATTTAACATAGCATTGAAGTTCTGGCCTGACAAGCCAGGAACCTATATTATTTGACACCGAATTTCTCATTTTATATATTAAAAATTGGTTGAATGGAAACGGATGATCTGCATCGTTTACTCAACTTCATGTCGTTCCAAACAAATGAAGATATTTTAAATGAAGTCTGAGACATCTCTGTCTCTCCATTGACAGTCTGTGCAACTACAGTACCACTTTGACATTTCAAAAAGTTCATAAAGGGATTGTAAAACGAATCCATATGAATTGAGACGTTATTCCAAATTTTCTGAAAAGACACACTCGCTTTATTTGATGAACAGATTAAATTTAGGCTTTTATTCACATAAAAACATCTCATTAACTCACACATCAGATATGGGAAAGAGTAGAACCAATGAGATTTGCTCTGTTCATCATATAAAGCGATCGAGTCTTCAGAAAATTTGAAGATTTGTGTTCCAAAATTTCAACAAAAGTCTATTGGGTTTGTAATGACATGAGGGTGAATTTTCATTTTTGGGTGAACTAACCCTTTAAGTTCAACTTTATTTGTTACTTAACAATTACAATATTGTCTTTGAAGTATGTTCTGACAAGAATTTATGGTAAAAATATACAGTCATATAATTAGGGCCTAAGCACCGATGGTGAGAGGACCCTATTGTTTTGGCTCTGTTTATTATTATTCTTCTTCTTTTAAAAGAATAACTTTTTAGAGGGCCTAAACATGCTCAAAAACTCATGAAACTTTGCACACACTTCAGAAGTGGTGAAAATTTACAAGTGATATGGTTTTCAAAATTGGGTGGGGCAAATTCTTTAAATTATTGGCCCCAAATTTTGCCCCGGCCCTTTTCATCGCTGCTTGCAGCTTTAATTTCTATTGAGACTTGCATGTCATATATTGTGTAGTGTAATGAACATTTGTAATAATGAAGTTGCAACTTAGTTTAAATGTAACTCCAAAATTATAATCAAGAATGCACAAGTGGTTTAGTATATTAGTCAACACATCAATATAAGTGTTAAAACTTGGAAAATGATTATTAAAACAATGAAGAGAAACTTTTAATTTGACATTAGAGCATTTACTGAAGTGGGTTAAGAAACAGTCATGAAACATACTCTTAAGTATAAGTTGCCTTTTATTTCATTATCTGCAAGTATATATTTTTTTATATATGAAGAGTTCAGATGCAAAAGTCTCTAAATGCCATTTGAAATTTTCTTCTAAAATGACCATTTTTATCAAGCTTGTATATTTAAGTTCAGTAATTTCACTTAAATGACAATTAATAGGTAATCTTCATTGCCATTTAAGTGAAATTACTGAACTTAAATATACAAGCTTGATAAAAATGATCATTTTAGAAGAAAATTTCAATGGCACTTAGAGGCTTTTGCATCTGAACTCTTCATATACTAGTATAGTATATTATAATAAATTATAGTATATATTATATATAATATATAGTTTTTAAAGATTTTACAATTCCAAAGTGCACTTCTTTTTCACAAGGGGCAAAACATTAAAAAAAACAACCACCCAAAAACCTCTAGCGTAATTGAGGTGAATTTCTTAAGGGCAAACCACACATTCACGATTCCCGGATTGTGAAGTTGTAATCCATTTACTTTTCTGCCTGAATTGCCCCTTGCTGAAGAAGGTGACAGAGGCCAAATGTCAGGTTTGATGAGGTGTGAAATTCAGCCCTACACCTTTTCACCCTTCTTCCTAATCTAAATCCAGCAGACCTTTCAGTGCCTCACACTTCTCTGTCTCTCTCTCTCATCACAATGCCAGAACATTGTCCCTGTTCTCCACCAAGGCAATGGTTTTGACCCTAAGGAGTCTTTCCAGAAGCACATTATCAATGTGAGCTGAACGGCCCAGTCTTTCATTATCTAACAGCATTAGGATAAGGCAAGAATGTGCGGGAGCAGTAACATCAGTCAAGCCTTCAGGCAAACTCACCCCTCTTCTCCCCCATCCCCTTTTTTTAAAAGACAGTGATTTGATTTTCTACTTACAGTTTTCCACTTATGACCACAATAATGCAGAATTGACAAACAACAATGAAGACTTGTTTTTCTGTGAGACCCCCTCAATCTGAATGTCACATATAAATAGTGACGTCTCCCATCTTGTCCCTTCAGGACAGCTTCATATATCCATATTACCTGACTGAGTCATGTGTCTGTGATTTCACACACTGATCCTACGCATGAAGAATTCGACTCAGTGCAGCTGTGCCTGGTTGCAGTTATGAGTCACGTATAATATAACTCAAGTAGAGGAGAAGAGCCCCTCTCAAGAATCTGTCACCACTAAAACATTCACATCTGATACCACTATGTTTCTTATGTGAGTTTTGCTTGAGGTTGAAACACCTGTGTGACACACTGCCTTCCTTTATAGTAACACTGATCATCTAAACAGTCATATATTGAGAATCACAGCTGCTTATTAAACTAATTTAGTCTGTTAAAGACATAAACATTCAGATGAGAGACAATCCCATTGATATCTGTTTTGTGAGGTTCCAATTACAACCAAGAAGGTGTTATAAATGTTTTAATATAACTTTTTATTAGACAACTCTTTATTCTCTGTAAAAAAAAAAACATTTTCAAGATTTGTTATCACATTTTTTCTTTTGTCAAATCAACTTAAATCATTTATTTAGTTCAGATAACTTATTACTTTGAGTTTCTGATGATTAAATCAATCTCCTTCATTGTATTAACTTTTTCCAGTTCAATCAACTTAAAATTTTAAGGCAACCAGATTACTTACTTTTTAAGTTAAACCAACAATATTTTTGTACAGTGTACAATTGTACTGCTTTATAAGCCCAGAAGTCAATATTATAGACTAAAAAACGTTTGTTTTTTTTTCAAGTCATTTCAACTTAAATTACATTAAACTGAGTTGAATTTTGTATAACCAAAAAAAATTGTCATTATTTTGAGTTAAAGCAATGTAAAAACATAAGTTGTCATAACTTATTGATCATATATTTTTATTTACAGTGAATAAAAACAGATTATGTATTCAATTCATTTCTCGATTTCAATTTTTATATAACAAACTGATATTTTAGGTTGTGCTATGTTCATAAACTGTTTCAACAATCTGGTTATAGGATGTGTAGAAAGGCTTTTGAAACACAATTGCACAATATAAAGTCTAGACATAATGCTTCTGTGATGTACACTAAAACAAATCAAATGGCTTATAAAAATGTTTCTCTTTAAGCTGATCTTTTATTTGAATTTCTTACTAATTAAACACAAATCTGCCCCTTGTTTTGCCACATGTTTTTCTAGTTAACACCAAAGCAACGGCAGTTAAAAACAACACTGTATATATAATAAAGTCTGTGGCTAAAGCGTGTGGGTTTTCTATATGAGCTCAGCTTTTAGAGCTAACTTAATTGAAATGACATCAACTACCTGTGAAACTCCTCTGATGTTTCCTTGAAGATAACACTGTTCAACCAAGCAGAAAACACCTCAGAGTTCAAATTACAGGTTTCTAAATATCCTCCAACACCTCAGCCAGACAAATTACTACCTGCGCCGCAGATCCAGGTGTTGCATGCAGCCGACTGGGTGAAGCAATGAATTCAAGATCGCATATTGAGTCACGCAACTTACCTTTTCTCCAAGGGGCAAGGATAGCAAAAGACTTGTGCCAGTTGAACACCATGCTTGGTTTCCTCTTCTTAAGACTCATTGTTGATGTGTAAAACTTCAGTCGCTTTCGGTGTCAAGAGGAAAAACCCCTCCTCAGTGGCTTATTCAAGCACACCTCATACCTTAACGCTGGTTGATCTTCCTTCTCCTCAACTGAGTGCCCAAATTGTTCAGATGTTCCAGAAATCTGTGCTGCTCGAGGTATATCCAGCTTTGAACATACTGTCGGAAAAGTTTCATACACGAGTGTATGTGAGAGAAGGAGGCTGGTTGTGAAGGAGTGTGTGCTGTCTTCTCACTGAGGAGAATGAACAGACCATCAGCAGCTGGAGGAGGAGGGGTGACGGACTGCTATGGAGGGAGGGGAAAGACTCCGGAGAAACCTTTGTGTGCGTGTGTAGAGAGAGAGAGAGAGAGAGGAGAGAGAGATAGTGGGAGAAGTTGGAAAATGTGCAATTATATACCAATGAATAAGATTTCTTCTCAGAAGACATTGCTTGTGGAATCCACATCATTAAAGCTAGCATACTGGTATTGTACACACTTGGGTTTGAGGTCAATCTACATCCAATAAACATTGCACAGAACTTCAAACTATGTATTTTTGACCAACCCAATCTCACTGCAATTCGTACAAATTTTCCGAGGTGGCTAATCGTAACAATTCGTATCAACATCACAATTTGATACTAACCTCATAATCATGTATCGCATTTTAGACTTTTGCTAAATCGTACATATTTTACTGAGTTGGCCAATTCGTATGAATTCGTCGAATGACCTACTCCTGACCCCGCCCTAAACCTACCCGTCACGTGGGTTTAGAAAAATCGATACGAATTCGTACGAGCTGAGGTCGTATGAAATAGTTTAAATTAGCCACTTTTTAATCACCCATCACGTGGGTTTAGACAAATCGTAAGAATTCGTATCAGAGTGAGGTTGTATGAAATAGTTTGAATTAGCCACTTTTTAATCACCCGTACGAATTCATACGAATTGGTCGTGAGATAATGTTTTTTATCTCATCCCCCCACACACACACACACACTTTCATGACTGTTTCTTAACTTTCTTTTTACTTTATAATCATATTGTTTGTCAAGTTGTATAGAAGTATTTTGATTGGTTGATTAGCATAAAGTACATGTAAAGTCAAGTCAAGTCACATTTATTTATATAGCGCTTTTCACAATACAGATTGTATCAAAGCAGCTTCACAGTGATAACATGAAAGTAGTACAACACAGATCAATAATATTGTTAAATGTTAAATAAACCCAACTAAGCAAGCCAAAAGCAAGGCAAAAGTACTTGAAACTTTTTATAACTTTATTGTGTTATTCAATATAATATTGTAGCTATATGCAGTATTAACAGTACTAAATTGCAACAGCATCATTACAAATATGTAATTACAAATATTTTTAAATATACATGACATACAAGTTTCAATAGAAATTGTCATATAGGCTATACATACACTTCTTTGACCAAATTACAAAAACAATGGATTAATGAAATTACATATATATATGTACAAAGTCTTACTTAAGTGGGTAAAAAAAAAACACTCTAAAATTTGTCTGATTGCATTTAATATAAATTTATGTGTCCGAAAACATTATATTCAGTTCAAACTTAAGCTTATTCTTGCTATATAAATACGCTTAAAACTTCAGGGCTTTAAATTTAAATCTTTAGACAAGATTTTGTCAAGCCAACATTTTACTCTAAAAGAAGATACCCATGAAACTGAAAAATGTCTTTAGTATAACACATTCGGGCGCATTAAAGAATAAAATGTAAAGAAAATGTATTTACTATTATCAACAAAATTGCTCTTAGCATAAACATCAGTCATGGTTATTTAAATCTTTATCGAAGGTCTTCATAGCTAAGTTGCTCATATTTCATTATTCAATACTGAGTTATGTCCAACTTTTCTTAGAAAAGGATGGAATTCAAATGCACCCACACACTAGTTTTCAGGGTCACAATGAAGTCTTTCTCAGCCACTCCTTAGTTCAGACGTGGGAGGTAAAGTTCGAAAAGTAATGCAGTATTAAATGAAGCATCCCATTGTTCTGTGAGAATAAACATTGCAGCAATTTGTCACTTTTTTGTAATGTTTATCACAGCCTAATTAGATCTTTAATAGTAGATAATGTTGTTTTTTGACACTGCTGCTGACATCCGAAGCCGTTCTTGTTCTCTGTTGTTTTGGTAAAGAACAGGTGAGGACATTGGTTGGGTGACAGGCTCAGTCGGGTGGTTAGAGATCGCCCTGGGCTAGAAGATAAGGCTAAGAAAGGGTAATTACCTCCTCAGACAGGCCTGGACAATGCTGAGGTCTCCAAATGCAGTCTCATTGTAAAACCAAAGGAAGAGCATGAAAGCCTCAGGTTCCCTGGATTTGTAATGCTTGTTGAATATGATTATATTCTTGCCACTAGCTTGCATGAAACCTTTGTTATGCAGTCAACCATTACACAAATTTTGGCTTTTTACTGTAAAGATCATGTATTTAATTCCGGACCCACGCAAAGTTTCCAAAACAACTGTTACAACAAAACCACAACTCTATGAGACATCATTATGTGAATACTGTAACCAGTTTCTGAATTAATATGAGGTCTTAAAAAAATGCTTTTGTAATAAGTAGACAAATTACCTGTCTACAAGAACTATTTTTTACAAGATTTGCTTAACTACTACACTGATAAAAATGATTTTGTGGTCAAGGAAATACTACAGAAAAAAAACTATGTACTTTACATGAAAAATGTTAGTTCAGGCAAGAATAAAAAAAAAATAAGTAAATTCTATAGTAGAACTCAATTCAATCATGTAGAAATGAAAGCGTAAATATCAACTTTATAAAATTACTCAACTTTTCTGATACTGGTGTTCCCATCATGCATTGGGCCATGAATAATTAATGAGGTTGATTTTTCAATGTTTTCCAGCTGTATTTACACTATTTTATCATTACTTGTGTTGTTAGGATTAGTAATTTGCCATTTTGTGACATTTGGAGTACATTTTCTACTTAAAATGACACAAACACAAAAATGATCTATCAAATGATACTGTCATTGTGTATTGTCTACCAAGTATTGAGGTCTGCGTTCACGTGTGCAATATCAAAAGTGAAGACGTGATTAGACACACTGTAAGTATTGATTACTTAAACAGTGTGGTTTAATTCAATGTTATATTGTTTGAGTGGAATGTTTTACTAAGAAAAATTCAATTAAATATAATAGATATTACTTAATCTTGAATTAGCTAAATAGAAATTACTGAATTTCTTATCTTACTTTCACTTAACTTAGTTAAGTATAGTTTACTTAATTATATGTGTGAAATTTACTAAAAAAATATCAGTGCAAAAAACTTGCCTTGAAAAAAATAAGTAATTTTTACTTGTTGTTTTTTTACAGGTGTTATATTTTCATTATATTGACTGTAAATAAATAATTTATAATTAAAATAAATAGCATACAATCAGTAATAACATACAATCCATTTTTGATAACTTTTAGATTACTTTTGACCTCATATCTCTCAATGAATTTAATAATATGGAACCACGTTGATATAAATATACAAAGATAAATAATATATATTCTGTTCTCCCTAATTATTCTTTTTCATGTTTTAGATTTTCCTTTCTAAAAAACATTTTACAATTTTTTTTTTACTTCAATTGTGTGTGAAGAATATGTAATCATATAATTGAATAAAAAGTAACCCTAAGTACAAATACTTAATTTCTGGAATTCGGATTAAGTAATCCAATCAGTTACACACACACAGTTCCATGATGGGAACACATCTCTGAAATGTCCCTGCAGACTGTACACAAATACATCTGGTCTTTTGGAGCCACACAGATAGGATGTACAATAATAAGGAAAAGTTGGACAAATGTATGTTTACTTGGGAACCTACAATGTGATTTTTGCAATGTCTCTCCAGATTTGAAGCTCTGTATTTCGTATTTGTTATACAAGTCTGGCTTTGAAAGCGTTGTAGTGGAACATTTCATGCTGCTTTGGAGCTTCATGGGTGTGCGGTGAAGCTTTGTAAAGACTCACAAGGGGGTACAGAAGCATTCCTGTTATGAGAAACAGCTCTGAGAGGGTGTAATGTTTTAACAGTGATTTTATATTACATCATCTATTTGAAGATTAAATATGCAGAGGAGGAGTAATTCCCTAATGGAAACTAAACTGTGAACAAGGTCATTTTTAAAAGCCAGAAGGTCAGTGATTAGGCAATACTAAGTTGTTATGATTTCATTTCACAATTAACAGTATTGAATTTCGCAAAGAATGCAGGTGGTCAGCGGTCTGAATCATTCTTGTGTTTTGAAATAATCTGAACCGTATTCGAAAGTGAGCAATATAGTCTCGCATGAATATATGCTTATTTTCATCCCTTTGTTTGCTGCAGAGGTGCAGCCATATGGAAGTTTGTGAGGTTAATCATTCAGATTTGCAGAAGTACGTCATATTGAATATTTTCTTTACATGTTGGTTTTGCTTGATTGGTAATGTCACTTATTCACTGACTCAAAAACTATGACTCTATTATTAAAAATGAAAATGTGATGCATGATGCAGGTGTGATTCTGTTATTTCAGAGGAGAATTGTCCTTAATAATCAATTATAGAGAGTAAATGGAAATAGGTCAGATGGGGAGCAAGACACGAGAGAGATTAGTATCACCTTTCTTGTTTCAACCTGTGCTGTGCAGGACCCCTTAGACCCCTTAAAATCTAAATGTATAAAACTTAACATGGTCAATTGGATGCTGATCAACAGTATCACCTATGATGCAAAACATATATACACTCAATTTCCATGAAGATGTTTGTTACGGAACAATTTTCAACATGTTTCTACACTGAACAAAAATTGGAGTAGGATTTTCTTGAAAAAGCTAGCTAACATGCTGGTAAATTTACAAAGATTTGCTAAGTAAAAACCTAAACATATTTATCAGTAGCTTTTATTAGAAATCTTTAAGTTAAATATACTTGGAATATGGAGTTAAGTAAACTTTACAGAATAAGTCATTTTAACTCGGCTAGTAAAAGGTTGATTAATATCGATTTCCTTTGTCTTTGCATTACATTTCACTAAAACAATAATATTGTATTTTATTAGTCATTTATATGTGTTTTACTTAGTTCATCTATGTAATTTATATTACATCATGTATTATGTGAATGCAAAGACCTCAATACTTGGTAGACAATACACAATGGCAGTAACATTTGATGTGTCATTTTGAGCAAAACATTTACTCAAATCTCACAAAATGGCAAGTTACTAATACTGACAACAAAAAATCAATGATAAAACAGTGTAAATACAACTGGAAACCAGTGAAAAACGAACCTCATTAATTATTCAAGGTCCAGTGCATGATGGGAACCCCAGTATCAGAAAAATTGAGTCATTTTTACTTAATTTTATTGAGTTGATATTTACACTTTCATTTCTACTCGCTTGAATTAAGTACTAATACTTAGTTTTTTAATTCTTGCCTGAACTAACTTTTTCAAGTTAGTTACATTGTTTTTTTTCACTAGTATTTACTTCACCAAAAAATCATTTTTTACAGTGTATGTTTAGTTAATTTTCTTAATAGTTAGATTTTTTGAGTACAAATAATGCAAGGTTTCTCAATTAATATGAGGTCTTTAAATAGCTTTTATAATAAGACAAGAATTATTTAATAGAGTGGATGGAACGGTTCCTTTGTTCCATGTATTTGGGAATTTTAGAACTACTTTTTTAGTTCCCAAATAATACTACATTGTTTTGACCAAATTACATTGTAATTTTGTCCTTGTTTATCTCACAACGCTTGTTGGCAGACTCTAGGTAGGATTGTAGTTCATGTCATCTTAAATCTCCCTCCAAATCTCACATCGCCTTGGAAACAACAAAGCAAGACCTGTCATTCTCCTGAGATTCTAACATCTCAGGGAGCAAAATGTTTATAAATGACTTGAGAGCTGTATATCTTGGCATGTTTATTAAATATTACAGTCCAAGCAGATTCCTGGTAAGCAGAACCATATGGGCCTCCAATATTTTGAATTAATACTTTTTTGCTGATAGTAAGGACATATCTGGTTCAGATGTCCTAATTTTCATCCTGTTTGACACATTTTTCTAAACTTATATCGTATGGTTTTCATGGTCCAGTTTCAGGTTTTCCCTGTTTTGATGAAAACTAGGGATATGTTCCACAACAACATTCATCCAAAGGCCCAGAGCACCGTCACCCTGTTTGATATTCTGGTTTTAAATCAAAGTTTCTTTGAAGAGGTCATGCCAGAGCAGCGTGTTTTCGGCTTTTGCAGCTGCGATGAAGCCGGACACAATCCCCCGTCACACACCATTTTCCCCAAACTCCCCAAACATTTTCCCTAATCTCATTTCCTCAAATGGAGGAGCGTGCAACAAAGATATCAAATGAAAAGCGGGCATCAGTTAAAAGTTGATTTTTCCTACTTATGGTGACATGTCCTTCAGCAGATTGCCAGAGAGGATGTATTTTTCCTCTTTGGGAATTTGTTTAGCAGATTTTGCGTTATTATTTTGTGGATCGGCATCCTTTTACATGTGTTTATCAACTGCTCAGATCAGTCTCAATTTCAGTGTAAGTGCTTGCCATTAAATAGAAGAGGATGTTGCCTAAACCAAGAATAACCAAATTAGTGGTAATTTACTTCCAGAAAACTTGCCACTTTGGGATATAGTTGTTTAGATGTTTTCTCCTAAGAAAAAAACATGAGAGCTATCAGTATTTCTGCCTTCCCAAATCTGGCATGATTACATTTGGCTTTTCCTCCATTTCAGAGGTGTTGACTTTACTTCAGGCCAGTGTTTATATGAATATTGCAGGAATTGGGTCAGATGGGCGGGGGCTTCACACACTCTGTTAGATATCCGTGACCTTAGTTATTCAATTATTCTCTATATTATCTTAACACCGAGCGTTTTTAATAAACGTGTCTGCTGACGGCATTTGGATGAAAAAAAATGTTTTGATTTTCCAAAACTTCAGCATCATTACTTCATAGTCGTGAAATTCTACATTCCAGGGCGCATCACTGGAAACCAGAAAAACAATCTCTCCCCAAACTATGAAGTCTCTCTTGAAGCTGAGAAAATGATGGAAATATGTGTTATAAATAACTGTGGCTTGCTTAGTTCTGTTAGACTTTGGTTGTTTTCATTGTGCTAAAGTAATAGTTCACCCAAAAATGAAAATAAAACATACTCGCATCATGTCGTTCCAAACGACTTTCTTTTCTTTGGTGGAACGCAAAAAGAAAGTCTTCGGCAGAATGTCCAAGCTGCTCTTTTCCACACAATAAAGTCAAACCGTGTACCCAGCAAACGATTTTAGGTTCTGGGAACGTTCAGTTTTTGGTTCCCAGAGCGTTCCCTATTGGTTCCCCAGGAAAGTTTTCTTAGCGTAAATAGAACGTTCCCTTAAGGTTAGGGAACGTTCTGGGAATGTTCCTTTTAGGAGAACCTGAAAAATAACCTACATGGAATGTTCCCAGAATGTTCTCCTTAGGTTATAAAATCAAACCTAAAAATAACTTACGTTCCCAGAATGTTCTTATTTGGTTTCCAAAAAAATAACGGGAGTGTTAGTGGAATGTTAGGGGAACATTCTGTGTTTGTTGGGTAATGTTTCTCTCGACCTCTTATTTAAAAATTTTGTTTGTCAGGACTTAATTAGTCTCTATCAGCTGAGCCTTGTTGGCAAAAGCACAGAAGAGTAAAGTAGGAGCAGCTGCTTTCCCCATCTCCCATTCATAAAACAAAGACAGGAGAAAATAAAAATATCTGTGAAAATCTCCCTGCTATTTATGCACAAATGATGACATCACCGGCTACACCTGCATGCTGTTTCCCTCAAGCATCAACACATGTCTTCGTCACATCGTCATTTGATCTCTTAGACAGTGAATAAACCTATGTTTATCTCCAATGAGAGGACAATAAAGCCGGCCTTTAAACAGGATGATTTATGATGAGTACAGGAAACCTTGAAGTGTTGGTGACAAAGACTCAGACAAGTTCCCTCATGTGAACTCCCTGAGTGTTGCCACTAAATAAAGGACAATGGCGGTGCTACGCTCTAGTAGAAAAATGAAGGCAGGGAACAAAGTGAGCTTACGATGGAATGACACCTCTTTAAACAGCAAGAAATAAGGTAAAAAGTGTCTTTGAAACAGAATTTTCCCCCATTTATTTCCACTTTTCATCAGTAAAATAAAAAAGTAAGTAACCTGGTTGCCTTAATTTTAAGTTCATTGAACTGGAAAAAGTGAGTTAATACAATGAAGGAAAATGATTTAACCATCAGAAACTCAAAATTATATGTTATACAAACTAAATAAATTATTTAAGTTGATTTGACAAAATAAAAAATGTTGTGATTACTACACTGTAAAAAATATTGTTGGTTTAACTTAAAAAAGTAAGTAACCTGGGTTGCCTTAATTTTAAGTTGATTGAACTGGAAAAAGTGAGTTAATACAATGAAGGAGATTAATCAGATTATCAGAAACTCAAAATAATAAGTTATCTTAACTAAATAAATTATTATAAAGTTGATTTGACAAAAGAAAATATGTTGTGATAACAAATCTTGAAAATATTTTTTTTTCCAGTTTGAAGTACAATTCAATACAATTAAACATTGTTTTTACCTCTTATATAACCACAGCCACGTCCAAGTGATCTGAGGGCGCGGGCGCTTTGTGGCTGTGATTTCAAGAGCGATATAAATACGATATAAATACTGTTTGTTTTCTCTCACAAACCGCTCGTTTCGTGTCTTAAGGGGGTCGCACACCGGACGCGCGCCGCGTGCCGCGCAGCGCCACGTCTTTAAAATTCGAACACATTATTCTCTATGAGTGTACACACACCGGCAGCGCCATTCGGCGTCTGTCCGCGGCGCCCAGCGACGGCTCAGGACCGTGTTCAAAACCCTGCAGCGCCACAGAGCGCCATTTACATAGTTTTATATCAAATTTAAATTATTTTTGTCTCAAATCGTTGCTGATGGGTCCTTACTTCGCCCTATCCTGCAATATACATTTCGTTTTGCATTCATTTACAGAAATCAGCTGCTTGAATGACAATTGCTGATGTTATTGGATTTTTCAGGTGAGATTCTCAATTCATTCAGTTAACGGATGCTCTGAGGTAAAGTTTTCAGACTGCAGACTCAGCAACGATTGTATTTAATTGTGCAGTACAATAATTACATAGAACAGACATTATCTTCATCTCCTGTCATTAAACATTACAATATTGCTGGCCATACACTGATGAGAAAGTGCGCGTCCGGTGTGCAATACCTTGAGTTGTCCTGAGACGCGACGCGACGATGCGGTGCGGCGCTGCGCGTCCGGTGTGCGACCCCCTTAGGCCATCAATGTGTACTTACATTTACAGGTCATTTACATATTTGGACTTCTCTGTGCATGCTCTTTGAGGTGGTGACCATAGACCTGCATTATATGACTGACAGACAAGAACGGTTTGACTTAAAAATATAAAAATTGAAACTACTGCGCAAACAAAGACACCTACATCTTGGATGCCCTTGAAGTAAGCTAAAACATATAAAAAATGTATTTCAAAGTGAACTATCCCTTTAAGTTCTACTCGAGTGGGTCAAAATGAAAGTTCAACTTACTGCATTTAATAAATTGACTATAAAACATTTTAATTTATTTGCAACTAATGTGCTAAGTGTCCGAAGACATTTCATTCAGTTCACATTTAAGTATATATTTGTAAGTTATATCCATAAAAGTTTATTAGAATATACGTCTTTTTCACATGGGATTTCATATTACAGGTCATAATTACAAATGTAAATAAAAGGTTTAAAGCAATACTCCAGTGAGAGAAGAGTAAAACAAAGTGTCACACTTTAAAGTTTGAAATAACAGACAGAGAGCTGCAATGGAGGAAATGGGTTAATAGGTCGTTTCCATATGTTTACAGGCGGCCAGCTGTCCATGATAACCTTCCTGATAACCCGGATCCCCCACTACTCCAACTTAACACGCCCTGCACATGTATGACCACCACATTTCAGCCATATATTATCTTGAAAGAATTCATAGCTGAAAGTCTCCACTTACTCTCCATTGTTTGGATATCACCCCTCCTACAAATGTCAGTCAATAATTTGCTAAGGTACCCTGTGCTGACCTCACTGTCAGGTTCTTTGTGTTTGACCAAAATATGTTTGGTCAGTGCAAATTGCATTGACTATTGAATTTTCAATACTTAGTTAAATATTACGTTTTTATGTCTTTGTTTGGTTGTCAATCAATATTGGAAAAAAAAACAATGTTCAAAATTACGAAATAGCTCAGGGACAAGATATAATAATTTTTTTGTGATCAAGGTAATGCCACATATCCTGTCACTTGAACTTAACTTGTATGGAACCCGAAATATTTCTTAAATATAGAAATAAATGTAAATTGTATGTGTATATATATGTATATGTATGTATATATGTATATATGTGTGTGTATATATATATATATATATATATATATATATTACATTTCACAATGACCTTTACAATAGCCTCACATCCAGTGATAGGAAGGAATGTGTCAGGGAATGTTTTTATTCATTCAGGTCATTGTAAAATGTGTGTGTGTATATATATATATATATATATATATATATATATATATATATATATATATATATATATATATATTACATTTCACAATGACCTTTACAATAGCCTCACATCCAGTGATAGGAAGGAATGTGTCAGGGAATGTTTTTATTCATTCAGGTCATTGTAAAATGTAAAAAAAAAGTATATATATGTATATGTATATATATATATATATATATATATATATATATATACATTTTAATGACCTGAATGAATAAAAACCTTCGCTGACACATTCCTTCCTATCACTGAATGTGAGGCTATTGGATTTCAAGCATAATTTGGGGCAGGTTTGGCCTCAGGATCTGTTGCATCTGCAGCGGTTCATTCTTCAAGATGGAAGAGAAGGAAGGAAGGCCGTGAACGCAGAGCACACACTCTCCCAAAGGGAAAGATAAGACGCTCTGGGACAGTGCTCAAGTGGGAGTCCTGTCCTTTGACGAAAAGCTGTTTTGTAAATGGATCTGCTCTTATCAAGCGTGAAGAATTTCAGAGCCACCTTTGTTTCACTGCTGTTGGCTTATGCACAGGGTGTGCACTCAAAATCAAATTAAAAGCAATAAAGCATGAGTTGACGTGTTTTTCAGCAAAGCTCAATTATGTTCATTGATCATGCATTACTAAGATTGCAGAAAATGTTTCTAAATCAACATGTGTTAGATTAACTTAAAGAATTAGGTTTAAATGTATTATCCAGAAACACACTTTATCACACATTGTGAAACACTGTCTTCAAATTGCTTTTCCGATTTAAACCGTTGGGTAAAAGGAGGAAAGTATTAATAGGCAATCAAATAATTAAGCCTGGAATTAATACATTGATTGTTAATACAAAAGTAGACCGTTAATTACAGAATGTGAAACAAATCAAGAATAGTAAGTATATTATGTTTATAAGAGTTGTTCCTCATAAATGCAGTTTATGCACTACACAATATGGGTTCAGCAACCAATAGCAGGGCCAGGCTCACCTAATTTGAACTCAACTGCGTCAAGAAAAGCAACTCTACTGACACTTTGTGGTTAATTCAGACCATTGCATTAGATATGTTGTTGAAGAACAAAAATCTATCTATCGCTATCTAAATAAATAAATATAGTGTATATATATATATATATATATATATATATATATATATATATATATATACACACACACACACACACACACACACACACACACACACACACACACACACACACACACATACATACATACAGTTAGGGTGAAATACACGACTTAAAATGTGATATTGCCTGCACAGCTCTTGTGTTTCGTTTGGTCACACACCACAAGGTGTCACTTAGTTTGGCCTCAAAGCTTCAGCACTGTCAAATATCTGAATGCAAAAATACTGTGAACATATGCAAAAGACCAATTATTCATAAAGCAGAGTATTAAACTGATCATTTTAAGATAGAAATGTATTTTATGTAAAGAAGTACAATCAAATTATAATTCCCTTTATAATTTGTACACATATGCTTTGTTGCTTGGCAACCGTTTACGTCAACGTTACTGTCGAACGGAACATTTTCAGGTTCAAATTGGTTACGTGATTTAAACCTGAGCATAGTGTGTTTTGGGCACGACATGAAGCGGAGTCACCTCTTCGTTACTTTTATTCATAATCATTTCCCTTTTATATCAGTCTATATAGCTAATTTTACATTATTGTGAAATGTATGTGAGCAATATGAGACCTGGCAGAACGTGACCAAGGTAATGTTAGTGCTTCGAGCTATGGCCATCTGAACTTACATATCATCTTTAAAGCCAAGTTTGACTTTTCCACTTCTAAGAGCTGTTCAGTCATGAAACTACCTCAGGAATTGGATGGCTTTTTAGAGTCGCGGTTTTCAATTCAGTTACTGTCGTTTCTAAAATGTAAAGTTGCCCAACTGACGTTCTTTGAAGAACCCCATTGATTAAAAAAGCTAATTTTCCTCAGGCTGTTTGATAGGACTGAATAGCTCTATACATAAATGCTGTGTGTGTATGTGTGTGTGTCAGATAGATCAAACGATCTTGTCACGCTCAACATCCACATTCCTCTTTGTTGCACTGAATGAACTGTACTTTCGCGGGAAATATCAACTAGGCTGTTTGCATACGCACCGCAGTAAAAGGGTTCAAATAAGTTAATCTCAAGCTCTTATACTTGTTTAAAGCTTTCCTACATTAAGAAGCAATAGCGAGTCTTTATAACAGTAATTCAACTGTTGTTAGCAATACGTTTATATAGTATTGCAATAATAGCGAGACATTAAAAAATGAAAATTTAGACGTCCACCCTCCAAATGTGAGCTGTAATGGTTTCGTCCACAGTGGCGCGAAACGCCTCGCGCCCTACTGCAAAGCTTCACGTTGCACGCGCGCGACTGGTGTATGCTAGCGGTGTGTTTGGAACTCGTGTGTTTTTAGGACAGTGTTTGTTAAATTTTGTTTGTTTGTTTTTTTTGCTACGATAAGCCCCCGTTTCGGGTACATTTATGCTATTTTCACTCCTTTTTGCAGTTACAAAACGCATTCTTATTTTTGTTGTGTAAGGCATTGTTGAATGTTACTTAATCCGGGTCATTAGACAAACTTGCTTTACCTAACGCTACTGAACTGCACCACAGTTTTTCGAAAAGGTTTCGGAAACGTTTAATTCTACACCTAGTTTACCCAGGAAGCTGCAGAAATGAGTGGGTAAGTGCATTCTTTTTGTATGAAGTATAAAGTGTTTGTATAGCCACAAGCTTTAATTGACTTCACTTTGCAGCATTGTCAAAGAAGAGACCCGCAGTGTTTCTCCTCAATGCCCCAAACCTAATGAATCCGAAGAGCCAGAAGGTACTGCAGTGGAGGAGACCACTGTGGGTGGGTAAAACTGATCACATTCACAGTAAATCCTCTAGAGACTGTGGCAGACCTGTCTGTGCAAGTCCATGCAATACTCAGTTGATCTCCTGAATTTTACAGAAAAAAGCCAGCCTGGAGAGATGGTCATTACCAAAGAGATGGAGGAGGAGGAGAAGCATTTAGTGGAGGAGGGAGAGAAGAAAGAAAGAGAAATGATGGAGAAGGTAAACCATTATATAAATGACCTTTATTGACATGATTCAACACTTGTGGAAAACCTGGAAATATAAGGGACATTTAGAAATAGATCCTGAAAAGGTTTGGATGTTAGTTGTGTTCAGCTCCAAAATGTAATTGTCTTTATGAGTGAAACTGCAATCCATATTTAGCTATATTTCGTTCTTATCCATTAATGACATGCTGTAAATGTAATGGAAAAGACATGTAGCCCTCAATCGGGCCATGGGGTCAATACGACCCCAATCGACTTAATAATAAAAAAAAGGTTGCCTTCATCTCTGGAATAAGATTTTTGTGACTTTTCATACATTATCTATCTTTACACACAAAAAAACTGGGCTTGATTCGGTTGTTCTGAAGGTATGTAAAAAAAAAAAATGTTTACACTTCTGGTTTTCGGGTCAATATGACCCCACATTGAAATGAATGGGAAATGTGAAAAAAACAAAACAAAATATATTTTGTAAATGTGTCAAAAAAAAAAAAAAAATCTGAATAATCCGGTATAAATCTGAAAATGTTTTACACAGAAATGAAGGCCAAGTACTAGAGCATAAATGCAATGTATCATAAAAAAATATTTCATATGCAAGCTAATGTTGTAGTTGAGGAATTGTGTGGTATATGGATACAAAAGTACTTTATATCTCCAAAAACACATCATTAATGAATAGATGAGAAGTAAAAAAAAATAGATTATTTGTATTTTTTTGTACAATTACTCAATCAATTGTTGGGGGCGTATAGACCCCGAAGCCCAGAAAGTGTAAACGAGAAACGAAGACCATTTGAAGGTTAAAATGTATAGACCCTTAAGGCTCTTGAGTCTTGTATCTGCTGCACAAGTCACTTTTTATAAATTGAGAATAATTTATTCTCTGTTTTAACAGGCCAGGCGTACGTGGGAAAAAGATTCTCAAGACATGCGTTTTAAAAGACTTCAGCACCTTTTGGAGAAAAGCAACATTTACTCAAAGTTTCTGCTCACAAAGATGGAACAGCAGCAGCAAGAGGTACGTATTGTTCAAACGACAGGAAAGAGTTGTCTTGCAGGGGGTTTATGATTTCCGGACATAAATCTTACTTGAATGTGTTTATCTGAAATGAATTGTAACATGGTGGAATGGCACAGATGTTGATGTGTGTGAACAGAAAACTGTGTGCCAATCAAACACCACAGTTGCTGTGCACCACCTGCCCCCATTGTACAGCGACTTTAAAGGCATTTAAGAGAGATTTAAGACCTCTTCATTGAAGTGTGAACCACCACACTAAAGAAATCTAATGATTTTGTTTAACATTATGCACAATCTTATTGATTTCTCCATTTTAATTCAGAGATTTTAAACTTTTTCTAAAAATACAGGAAAAACTTAGAAAAGAGAGACTGGAAAAGAAAGCTACTAGTCAGAAGCAAAAGGTAAGTGTGATCCTGCTTTGTAACAACATTTTGATCCATTTAAATAAAAGTAAAGGTGAAATGATTGATTTTCATGTCTTCCGCAGGGCAACAATAAAAAGACCGTAAAAGGTAGGTCCTTCAGATTGCATTTTAGAGATGTGTTTATACAGTGTTTGGTGTGCAATACATTAATCTGTTTATTGTTACATGTGAAGTTGAGAGAAAGAAGCGTGAAAGGGAGGAGGACTACAAAATCGCGGATGTCATTTCCAAAGAGGTGAGTCTTCAGTTTAGTTTGATTTTAAATGAAACCAAAAAAATGTATTTTAATTACTGATGTGGGTTTTTCTCTCTTTTAAGGAAATTCTGTCAAAAGCTAAAAAACCAAAATTGGAGGAGGTAAGGTTTTATTCTTTGTGGCTTTTGTTTTCAGGCATGTTATTGAAAATTATTATAAATTATTATTATACTGAAATTATTCTTGAGTATAATTGTGCGCACAGTCAAAAATAGCCGTTCATGAAGTATACTTCTTTTGATAGCGTGGCATGCACAAACACATCAAGCGGTCAACGTTAGGGCTGTCACCGACTAAAGTTTATCATAGTCGGCTTTTAGTTGTTCATTTAAGTTATTTTTTGGGTGAAAGTCTAAACTATAATAATGAGAATTTTAAAATGCGCTTGAAGTTTGTGGATAAAGTTTTTCGCAGCATCACCGATAAACATCACTTGAACTTTACCGAGATCAGAATGCATACAAGTAGATTAAAAAAAATTATGTTTTCATTCATTCAAAAAAATGTAATGAAAATATTTTTTAAATGTAGGGCATAAATGTAAATGATAAATATACAGCAAACTAAAACACTTAAGAGAAATATCAGTGCAAATATTCAGGCCAATGGAAAAGTAGCTTTAACATTAAATGAAAATTCAAACAAATTAAATATACAGCATAAAAAAATTAAAGTAGTCCTATACGAGTCATGTTTGAGGTTTCACATTTCACTGTCTTCACAAGTTATGAATGATTAAATGTCTTTGTGCATGTTTAAACTACAGTTGCATTTCTCTTTACCCCTTGTGATCTACTGTTCATGGTGTCTCCTGTAATTTGTTTGTCTTTGTTTTTGTCTTATCTTTCTTCATTTTGAAGCGAATAACATTTTGCGCACAGTTAGAAAAATCAAGCTGTGCGCCTACAGTATGTCATGCACACTGTATGCATACCCTAAGCGTACGCGTAGAAAACGTATACTTTGGACTTTAACTCTGCTTGGATGAACCGCATTTGAAGCTGTTGTAAAATGCTGATGAGCTCACTTTTTGTTTTAGTTGCAACATTGCTTGGCAACCATATAAAACCCACAGTTAAAATAATGAACTACATTACTTTTCTTGATCTGTCTTGTAAAGGAGGCACATACATCAGTAAAGCTGGAAGCTGAGGATATAGAGCAGCTGAGTGAGACAAACTCGGATATTAAAGGCAGGCTGTCTGAGACTTTGCGGAAAACAGCAAGCAGATGCTGGATCCAGAGAGAACTGTGAACGGCCAACCGGTACCTGCACAGCAACCCCATCTCTTCTCTGGGGGCGTGATGAGGTGGTACCAGGTGGAAGGCATCGAGTGGCTCAGGGTAAGGGCTTCGTGGATGCATTGAGCAGTCCTGAATGAGTAGATGACCAGCAGAGGGCAGCATAGTAATACACTGAGAGCTGGGCTGTGTTTCCCAAAAGTTGATCGTAGAGGCCATTTGGTGTCAATTGTTCTATAATCAACTTAAGCTTACGATGCTTTTGGGAAACAAACTTGGATGATTTTCTATATTTAAATATTACATGTATGCTTTAAAATTGTGAATGCTGGTTAAATTTGAACCAAACATCTGTCTTAATGCTCATATTTTTGAGTTGGAAGACAGGAAGATGTGTATTCTGTTTGTATAATGGCTAATAAAGTGTTTTGTCTGCTTTTCAGATGTTATGGGAGAATGGAATCAATGGTATTCTGGCTGATGAGATGGGTCTTGGCAAAACCATACAGTGCATTGCCCATATTGCAATGATGGTTGAGAAGAAGGTCCTTGGGCCCTTCCTAGTCGTGGCTCCTTTGTCCACTCTTCCAAACTGGATGTTCGGAATTCAAGCGCTTCACCCCAGAGGTGTGAATCAATTAATGTAGCTCATCTTTATTGAAATATTTGCTTTAAGCGAGCTAACAATTTTAAGGCTTTCATCTATTTGACTATTGATCGTCTTTTTTGTTTGCTCTCAATGTTAAGGTGTCCGTCTTGCTGTATCATGGTACTCAAACAGAGAGGATGAACCTGGTGAAAAAGATCCGTCAGCACCAGGGTCCCCTCAAAATGTGCCCTGTTGTTGTTACATCCTTTGAAATAGCCATGAGAGACCGGAAGCCTCTTCAGGTAAACAGATCTGGCATTGCATGTTTGGTACTCGCACACACAAAAAAAATCTTCAATTTAATACTAACAGTTTTCATAAAAACATAGACGTACCTAGTTTGAATATGAAGAGTGAGACCGTTTAACTAGTCTAACCAACTAGCAGTTAGCCATGGGTGTCTTAACATAGTGGTGATATTTATGGCCCAATTCATCAGGACAATACTTTTTGTAAGTTTTATCTTTCATAAAAATGTCTTAATTTCCTCAACATGGAAGCATGTGCCCCTTCTGCCACTTGAACAAAGATTTGGCCAGGACCAAGCAGTTTTTAAGTGAGTAAATTGAGGACTCTTATTTCTGTCTCCTCAGCACTTCCACTGGAATTATCTGATTGTGGATGAGGGCCACAGGATTAAAAACTTGAACTGTCGGCTGGTGCGAGAACTAAAGATGCTGCCAGCTGATAACAAACTGCTTCTGACAGGAACCCCCTGCAGAATAACCTGTCTGAACTGTGGTCTCTCCTCAACTTCCTCCTTCCAGATGTGTTTGATGACCTGAAAAGGTAAGTCACATGTGGCTCCTTTCATGCAAATGGAATTTGACATTGTTATCCAGCATGTCATCTTGCAGATTTATTGTATCTGTATTAAATACTTGACAACATTTTTCCCCACAGTTTTGAGTCTTGGTTTGACATTAGCACTATCACTTCCGACGCAAAAATATTGTGGCTGGTGAGCGAGAGCAGAAGATCCTTCACATGCTTCATCAGGTATCTTCACTTGTTGCGACCGCTACACAATCTTACATGATCAACCAACTAGCTGTTTTGTAAATGTATAGTTTTTCTGTTCTTTTGCTTGTGATTCTGATGCCATTTTTAACTTTTTCAGATCCTCACACCCTTCCTTCTGAGACGACTGAAGTCGGATGTCACACTGGAGGTTCCACCTAAGAAAGAGATTGTTGTGTACGCACCCCTCACCAACAAACAAGAGGCCTTCTACATGGCCATTGTTAACAAGACTATAGCAAAGATCCTGGGCCAGGAGAAAGGTTAGTTTTATGCAGTGTTAAAGGTGGGATCGTAGTTTTTGAAATATGCTGTTGCACAATGTTGATATTTTAAGTCAAACCAAAACAAATACACCCCTTCATTGCCCCGCCTCCAAAACATACAATCCAATCCTAACAGCCCTGCTCTGAGTTGGTCTCGAACCCTGATCACGATCTTAATGACGCTATACGCCGCATTCACTAGCTGTCAACACGACTTTCACTAACTAGCCTCCGTTACACGTGCAATCCAAGAGTGTGTATGTGTGTGTATATATATATATATAGAAGCGCAAAAAAATAATGCTACGCGAAAAAAGAAAGCACAGACGATAAACGAATGACGAGTAAGCACAAAAAATGAATGTACACTACTCAATCGTAATTACAAACGCGTAAGTAACCTACCTGTCACTGGGGTTAATACCATTTATGAGTCTTCCCCTACCATCCTAGGAAAAAAAAATGCTTCCCAGATATAGATCTAAATTTTTGCTTGTATGTACATACACACAGAATCACTTCGGACATTTAACAGCGTAGACATGCACGCGGATGGCTCAAAATGTGTATAGATAACACGCCACTTGACTTAAAAGTGGCGTGTATGTTCAGCAATGCCATGTTGGCGTCTGGTTTCAGGCCTTCCCACTCAGCTTTCTCCAGCGCTGGACAGCATTTCTAATACTAACACGGGTCCTAAGCTCTTCCCTAGACATAACCCTTTATTTTTCAGTAATTTCTTCTGAGCCTTTCTCTTTTTATTGTCTCATCTCTATTTCTGAAGCCTTTCTTGAGTTCAACTCTCCCTCTTGCTTGTTCTCCTTAACCATCATACCGTCTCCCTATGCGGATTGACACATTTGTTTTTGGTGTCAGACTGACTAACATCCAAACAGCATATTTCAAAAACTACTGATCTTACCTTTTTAAAGGCCTGTTTAAACAAACATGAATATTCAGCATGATAATGCAGTCTGATTTGTCAATTTATTCAGACCAATAAGTGAAATGTGGCAGATGGGCTAAATGAAAATGCAAATTCATTCTGGTGACGCTTATGGAAAAGCAGAAACCTTGGTTACTCTGCTACACAAAGTGCTGTGTAACTTTCTGTTGTCTGTCACCAGGAGAAGAAAGCCCTGCTGTTATTTACATGTTTTCAAATAGCCGCTCAGATTAGTTTGCTAAGGTCTTGTATCATTCATCATATACATGATGCATCAACACCAAAAGAACAGATGCATTAATATGCTGTATTAATGTTTATTGTGCTGAAATTCATCTTGTGAACGGGGCTCTTAAATATTAAAAATTTGAAAGTTAGATTAAGTATTTATTCATGATTGATTAATGTCTTAATACACATCTTTAAGGATGATTCGGGGCCTGTGCAGCTGACGTCCAGTGGCCGGCCAAAACGCAGGACCAGGAAGATGATGGACTATTCTGAGGAGGACACAGAGTCTGACTCCATGCAAGACCTTGAGAAATATCTAGAGAAAGTTCAGAAAGAGATGGAGAGTCGGGAAAGGTCAGTTTACCAAATTTACCTCCACTTTAAACTCAGCTGTTTAATGTCACAATGTATTTGACATGACATGGTTACTTTCTCTATAGCCCCAGTCCAGTCACGGATGTGTTTTTGCCGGTTGATTCTCAAGTCAACTTGAAAATGCAGAACATACTGATGCTGCTGAAGAGGTGTTGCAACCATGCTTACCTGATAGAATATCCTCTGGAGCCCTCTGGAGACTTTCAAGGTACTTCACTTAATACCAGATGGAGAATTATGAGTGATCACATTTGCAATGCAATAGAACAAGTGCAATAATCTTCATCTCACTGGGACAGATTGATGAGCAGTTGGTGGAAGCATCTGGGAAGTTTCTTATCCTGGATCGAATGCTTCCTGAACTGAAAAAAAGAGGGCACAAGGTAATGATCACTTCTCATACATGCATTTTAATCATTAACCACTGTATCAGTGAGTGTCAATCCATTGTGGCTGTAAGCCATTTGTGCACACATTTAATTGCCTGTATAAAAATTGTTGTGTGTGTGGATTATTAGGGCTATTAACATTTAGGGCTGGGTGATGCTTTAGATATTTATGATGCACACAGTACAGCACTTGATATGGCCAATAAAGAAATTCAATGCTTTCTGCATTCATTTTGAATCTGCTCTATTCAAAATATTTGTGTTGGTATTTTTGAAAGAAGGCTTATTTGATCAAAAGAAATTAAATAAACTAACAAACATTTAAATAATTTAAAATATAACTTGTTCCTGTGATGATAGCTGAATTTTCATCAACTTTACTCCAGTCTTGAGTCACATGAGTCACCTTCAAAAATAATTTTAATATGCTGGTTTGCAATAAGCATTTCTTAATATTGAAAGCGGTTGTGCTACTAATGGTGAAGACTATTTTATTATTTTGTTTGTAGCCATATTAAAAGGACTTAATTGCATTCACATCTTTTTTTTTTTTAACAGGTGCTGATTTTTAGCCAGATGACCTCCATATTGGATATTCTGATGGATTACTGTTATCTCCGGGGTTATCAGTACAGCCGACTGGATGGCTCAATGAGTTATGTGGACCGAGATGAGAATGTGAGCAGCAGTTTGGTTAAGACAAATTGCCATTGCAATACAGTTAGTGTGGGTTGTGTTCAGTAAACATTTGACTAATTTTCATGCAGATGAAGAAGTTTGCTGCTGATCCAGAGGTGTTCCTTTTCCTCCTGAGCACTCGAGCTGGTGGTCTCGGGATCAACCTCACATCTGCCGACACAGTCATTATTTTTGACAGTGACTGGGTATGAATTATTTTTTGCATGCTTTTTTAAAACCAATTTAGAGTTAAGCTAGAATTCAGATTTTTCAATAATTGTGAATGAAAAGCCTCTTCAGCATATATATATAGATATTTTGTGAATTTCATCTCCAGAATCCTCAGGCAGATTTGCAGGCACAGGATCGGTGTCACCGTATTGGGCAAACGAAGCCTGTGGTGGTTTACCGCCTCATTACGGCCAACACCATTGATGAGAAGATCCTGGAGAGAGCTTCTGCCAAGAGAAAGCTGGAGAAGATGGTCATTCATAAAAGTATGTAGCTATTACCATGCATCGTTCTGCATTACCAACTTTTGAATTTAATAAAACTGTTTTAACGATTGATCTAGTTTTTTTCAATGACTGTCATTTATGTTTGTCATTATAGATAAATTTAAAGGTTATAAAGCAGACCTCAAACAGACCAAGAGCTGCATGGATGTAAATGAGCTTATAGAACTGCTGAAGTCCAGAGACTATCGTAAAGGTACAGATATTCATACTGTATATCTCAACTGTTGCAAGAGTTTTAATCCATCACAAAGTGTTGCCAAATTCTGCATTGTAAGTTGCATCATTAGATGCTGTCCTGACATGATTCATGCTGTTGCAGGGCAGTGAAAGGCACTAAAGGAAAGGTCATCAGTGACAAAGATCTGGAGATCTTGCTGGATCGCAGTGATTTAACAAGTAAGTGGATGAATGTCCTTCACATCTCCGATCTTAATGTTTCCTTGTCTAGTAATGTGTGTTTAGTCCTCTACATAGTAGTGGTAATAAGTAATGATACTTGAATATTGTAATGCTCCTCTAATGGGAATCAAATCTCCCTTTTCAGATCAAGCCAAAAAGCGTTTGAAACAGGAGAAGGACGGGGTGTTTAAAGTTATTGAGACCAAAGATGACGATGCTGACATCAGTCTGTCCTGAGAGCTTAGACACTTGAAGCTTGCCTTTAGGCCAAAGTTGAGTTTTTCCCACTGATTAAACTGATCAAACAATGTTAACTGGTATAAAAGCTGCCTGCTGGTTATACAGAAAGATTGAGATCTTTTCTATTTTAGACTTATGTGAACCACCCCTGCAGTCCATCCTTGGTTGTGAATTTATTTTATCAGTTTTAACAATTTCAGTTTTTCGTTTCATGTCTCTTTTTTTGAGGGGGATTTGCACTAATGAAAAGAATCCCTACCTTTGCTTCTCTGTAAATACTGTTGTACATTTCATGTGTAGTTGACTGAATAGGATTTGTTAACATGCTAACTGCTTCAAAGCACTTTGCTAGAATACTGTAGAACACAAACATTCCTTGTTTTTTTTCATGTCTTTAAAATATAATAAATATTTTATATTCAACATTTGTGAAGTTTATTTTATTTTTGCATTTAGAACAATATGAGGCAGAAGTGTGACTGCATTGTTACATGAAAGTTTGCGTGTGCATACAATCGCTGATGGGAACAAACCAACAGATGTCTGCATTCATTCTTACAGGTAATCTGTAGCTAATGTCCATCACAAGACAAAATGACTCGTTCATTTTTGCTGTTTGTTCTCCTCTTCTAGTTTTCTTCTTATATCCTGGATCACTGTAGGAAAAAAAGTCATTTGAAAATGCAGTGCAGAATATTACGAGATTATATTTGCATTCCAAACACAGGATTCATGTAGTCCAGTATCTTTGACTTAATGGGCATGTACACAATGTAACAATTTTTATAGACGTTGTTGAAAACGGTTCTGCTGCTTAATTTTAGAAACCTTTGATATACACTACCGGTCAAGTTTTAGATCGGTAAGATTTTTTTATGTTTTTAAAAGAAGTCTCTTCTGCTCACCAAGGCTGCAATTATTCGATAAAAAAATACACAAAAAAAACAGTATTATTGTGAAATATTATTACAATTTTAAACTGTTTTTTTTTTGTGAATATATAGTGAAGTGTAATTTATTCCTGTGATCAAAGCTGAATTTACAGCATCATTATTCCAGTCTTCCTTGTCACTTGATCCTACAGTTTATAATAGGATGCTCAAGAAACATTCATGATTATTATCCGTGTTGAAAACAGTTTTTTTACATTCTTATTTCATGATTCTTTGATAAATAGAAAGTTCAAAAGAAAATAATTGATTTGAAATGGAAAGCTTTTGTAACATTAATCACTACCATTCAAAAGTTTGGGGTCAGTAAGAATTTATTTTATATTTTTGGTTGAAAGAAATTAGAAAATACTTTTATTCATCAAGGATCAGTTAAATTGATCAAAAGTTACAGTAAAGACATTTATAATGTTAGAAAAGATTATATTTTAAATAGATGCTGTTCTTATGAACTTTCTATTCATCATAGAATTTTTTTGGGGGAGATGGTACACGACTGTTTTCAACATTGAAAATAATCATTTGTTTTTTGAGCATAAAATCAGCATATTAGAATGATTTCTGAAGGATCGTGTGACACTGAAAACTGATGTATAATCAGCAACAGTAATGATGTTGAAAATTCAGCTTTCAAATGACATTTTAAAATATATTAAAATAGAAAATAGTCATTTTAAATTGTCATAATATTTCACAATATTACTGTTTGTCATTTTTTTCATCAAATAAAGCAGCCTTGGTGAGCAGAACAGACTTAATTTAAAAACAAAAAATCTTACTGATCTAAAACTTTTGACCGGTAGTGTATATTTATATAAATATATGGGTATGGTTTATGGGTTTCTTTGAATAGCATGGAAGCGTATTGTTTCCTCAAGTGAATGCAATCTGCTCTGTTTTATTATTGAATTAACAAGTTAATTATCTCAGAATTGCAAGAATTTTTCATGGAAAGTTTTTGCTCTGTTTTTCTGAATTAACAAGTTAATTATCTCAGACTTATGAGATATATATTTTTTCTTGAAAAAAAAGCTTTCACTCTGTTTTGTATGAATTGACTTACTCCTAATCTTTTAGATAATCAAGCCATTAATTCAGGAAAAAACAGCAAGAACTTTTTCTATTAAAAATATCTCAGAATTACAAGATAATTTTTCATGGAAAAAAGTTTTTGCTCTTTTTCTGAATTAACGAGTTAAATTATCTCAGAATTACAAGATGATTTAACTCGTTAATTCAAGAAAAACAGAGCAAAAACTTTTTTCCATGAAAAATGATTCTTGTAATTCTGAGATAATAACTCATTCCAGAAAAACAATATCACTTTTGATCCATTTAAAAAGCTAATTAAAACCAGGAAATTTTAGCTTATTTTCAAACTTAAGATTTTCCACTTTCTAATTGACAAATCAAATAAATAAAATAACTTTTTGAACAAAGGGTCAAGCTCAAGTGCTAATAAATTCAGATATATTTGTGTTAATTTCATAGATAATAATTTGCAATACATTTGCCATTAAAATTAAAAATGCAACATTTTTACCGGTGCGTGTCAGATTAGGTTCAGAAATCATACCATCATCAGTAGGTGAGAGCTTTAGTGCGTTTCTTTGATGTTTTGATGTGATGTCAGTAATGGTCATGGGAGGATCAGGCTGCATCCATATGGCCCATTCTCTGTGTGATCCTGTCGCTGATGCCAGAGGTAATCCTTGCGCAAGTCTTCCATCTCTGCCAACAGCACCTCCCTCTCTCGCTCAAGCAAACCAATGGCCTCTTTGAGTCGCTCTCCCTCCCTGAAGCTTGCCATCTTTTCTTTATGAATGGTCTGCAGCTTCTCAGTCAGGACTTGCTTGTCTCGCTTCAGTTTATTGACCATCTCCATCAAGGTCTCGCACTCTCTTCTCAAACCATTCGGACTGCTGCAGACAGGCATTTTGCTGCTCCTGTAGTTGAAGTATCTCCACTCTCTGCTTGTTGTGAATCGATTTCGATTCAGACTTCATGGTCTCCAGCTGCTGATGGGCTTTGTCTCTTTCTGTTCGGCACTTCTCCAACGCAGCGTTCAGTTTTTCAACCATGTCCTGAAATTCCTTTACGTTCTTCTCATTGTCGGACTCTTTGGAGCGAGTCGACTGAATGAGCTCTTTATTCTTCTCCTGAGCTTTACGTAAATGATCTCTGAGGTTTGCAGATTCACTTTCTCGTGGCCGATGCCTCCTCTTCGAGCCTCTGGTTGATGCCGATGTTCTTCTTGTGTTCAGCATCCATCAACTGCAAGGTCTCTCTACACAAAGCGAGATCTCGTGCCGCCACATCTCTTTGCTCCTCTAGTAGTTTCTGCTTGGTGAGCAGCTCTTGAGACACCTGCTGAAGCTTCTTTAATGATTTTTGACAGCTCTTTTTCTCATCGAGCTCCAGGTTGAGCTGGTCCTTCATCGTGACAGCACGTGTTTTGAGACGCTCATATTTCTCCATCAGTGCTTTAAGCTGCGTCATTGAAGTTTTGTTGCTACTTTTGGCCTCAGCTAGTTGCTCCTTCAAGTCTTCACAGATATGATCGAACCTGGTGGTGATCTCTGTATTTTTCTGCTCCTCACATTTCAGCTTTTCAGTAATCAGTTGGGTTTCTCTCTCATTTTGCTTTGATTTCTCTTTCATATCTTTCAGTTCTTGTTGCTTGACCAGCAACAAATGGACAAGATGTTGGTTTTCCAAATCCTTCTGTTGCAGTTGTTCCTTCACGACTTCAAAGAAGTCGAGATGTTTGCCCTTGAAAGATGAGTTTTTGTCAGCGCTGCATTTTTCTCTGCCCTTAGACATTTCCTTCAAAATGACTTTGGGTGGGTTTGAGGAGCATTCGACAGATCTTGTTGAATTAGACCTAATCAAGTAAGCGAATGGTAGGTGTAAAGCTTCAGAGTTACTGCGCATCTGTAAATCATATTTTGACCCGAGGATCCTCATTGTAGCATCTTCTTTAAGCAGGTCTGCTCCTGCTAGAATTCTGTGCATTGTCTGCTCATTAAAATCTTGATTGACATTTACATTTGTGTTTTGTAGTAAACTCTGTTGCACTTTAAGGAACCTGTTCTCAAGGGTTTCCCCTGAAGCATGTTGTGCTTTAGCACATGGGAGTTCTTGTCCTTTCTTCCACCCACTAAAAAGCATGTCATTTGATTGCAGAATTGGTCTGTCTAAGTCCTGCTGTGTATCTTGAATGCTATCAAGTTTACACTTGTGCACAGACCTTCTGGTCCGTTTGACTTTCGGGTCCATTTGAGTTGAAAATGTCTTTGTACTGCAAGACATTCAGGCAAACAAAGCTTTACTTGTAATAAGAAAACTGTATTGATGCAGGAACGAAAATAAAAATAAATTTCTTCAAAAGCTCTTACCTTACTTGCATTACTTCCCACCATCCAAACGAACTGCAACAGAAGCCTACTGTGCGAACTCAATCCCCATTGTTTAAAATGTTTTAAAATGTCTATCGCCATAGAAACGGGACCGGTGCTGGCAACGCCAAGCGTTTGGGAAAAAGAAAGACGTGTTATAAAAATGGTTTTGAACCAAACCAGTTCTGCTTGAATGGCTGTAACGTTAGAGCTGCAGCATAAAAGCTTCTTTTATCACTCTGGTGAGATGCAACACTTGTAAAGTCCAGAAACTAAGCTGAATAAAATAAGAGCAAATATCTGATTTTTGAGCAAAACTTTAATAACTTAGTTTATATAGATAATACTTTATAATAAGGTTGAATTGGTTAAATTAGTTGATGCATTGCAAACTATAAACAATACCTACTTGGCATTTATCTAGGTGAACAGTTAAACATTGTAACATATTACTCAAAATACATTATCCCCAGTTTCACAGACAAGGCTTAAGCCTATAATAAAATGCAAGTTTGAGCCGTTTTAACAAAGCAAATTGCACTGATATCTTATAATATGTCAGTGCAATTGTTTGGTCTCAAGATGCACACAAATGATGTTTTTTACTTTTTCTTTATAAGGCACAAATGCTATCAGGTTTACAGTTCTAGTCTGTTTGAGTTCCAGTTCAACCAGTGAGTTGGAAATGTATTTGTAATGCAAGACATTCAGGCAACTTTAGGCAACAATGCAGACAACAATACTGAAAGAATCAGAAACGGCAATTGTAAATATTTTAATTGTTTAAAAAATATATATTGAATGACATAACCTTAAAAGACTGACAAATCAAGTCATCTCATGAGCTCTCCCAATAGGTCCGAAGACACAAATTAAAGGGGCTCTGATCTTAGAGAAGTACAACAAAAGGCAAATGGATCACATTCATACAGATCTCAAAACATCCTGATGATCTACAGCTGATTTTCAAACTCATATACATGCATGAAGCTATGATACAGTCTAAAACGACACTGTACAGAAAGAGGCCCAGTAGAGCAGTGACTTGGATGGATTTACAACTTCAGCATTCCTTAAAAGCACAAAAAATATCTAAAAAAAAGCTGGTGTGTTTTCACACGGAGTAACTGGATGAGGTTGAAGGCTAAATTGAAAATGCTACAGTTCATCCACTGAGAGCAGAAATTAAACACGTTAAGCATATAAGGGATTTAACATCTAGTTTTTAAATTCCCTGTCAGATTATTAAACAGTTGTAGTGCTTCCCTGATAATCCCTCAAACCAAGAGATATCCAAAGCTGCATGTATATGTGAATATGAATTGATAAGCATTTGTAATGATGTTCCTTGCCATTAACAGCGTCATATTGGTGGTGTGGATATTGGTCAGGGTAAATTATGCTGTAAACTTTGGTTAGAGTCTACATGACCAAACATAAAAAAAATACACGACATAAAAGCAGTGATTGTTCTAACACTAGGCAAATAAGCGTGCAGCAAACTGTCAGTTGGTCTTCAACTTCGTAGCTTGTGTCACCTGATCTATAAGCGTGGCTCTTATAGAGTTCACAACAGTCTGTCGGACATTTTCTTCCATGTATTGCTCAGTAAGTGGCTTCAGCACCTAGAATGAACAAAGAGCATGAAAGAGAATGTTTGTAACAAACTAAATATCTTCGAATCAATCAGATCTTGTCATATTGGAGAATTTTTTTGTGTGCATCTTTCTTTTTTTAGAACAAAAACTTGAACATTATAACATAACTTTAATCGTATTTATATTGCACATTTGTTTATTCATCACAAAATAAACCTCAGGAATCAATCAATGCATTCATGTTAGAGTCATTTCCTGTGTGCATCCTGTGTTTTCTTGTATTTTTACAATACTGGCAGGACGGTTGCCAGCAAGTCACTGTTTTTCTAGATTCGTAGGCAAACTCAATATCTCAGCTCTGGAAGGGTCTAGAGACTCAATTTTTGCACTCAGGTCTAAGTCCCATGGCCCTCTATCAGGAATCCAGAGTTTCAAGAAACTTTTTTTTTTTCGCACAAAAAAAAATATAAGGGGTACCACTGTCGTTTTTTTTTTGTGCAAAAAAAAAGTTTCTTGAAACTCTGGATTCTGATAGAGGGCCATGGACTTGAGACCTGAGTGCAAAATGGAGGCTCTAGACCCTTCCAGAGCTGAGATATTGAGATATTTATGAGTTATTTGTGACATACTGAGATATAGAGCCATTATAAATATCTCAATATTCAGCTCTGGAAGGGTCTAGAGCCTCCATTTTTGCACTCAGGTCTAACTCCCATGGCCCTCTATCAGAATCCAGAGTTTCAAGAAACTTTTTTTTTCGCAAAAAAAAACAAAAAAAACATAAGGGGTACCACTGTCGTTTTTTTTTTTTTGCGAAAAAAAAGTTTCTTGAAACTCTGGATTCTGATAGAGGGCCATGGGACTTAGACCTGAGTGCAAAATGGAGGCTCTAGACCCTTCCAGAGCTGAGATATTGAGATATTTATGAGTTATTTGTGACATACTGAGATATAGAGCCATTATAAATATCTCAATATCTCAGCTCTGGAAGGGTCTAGAGCCTCCATTTTTGCACTCAGGTCTAAGTCCCATGGCCCTCTATCAGAATTCAGAGTTTCAAGAAACTTTTTTTTTTTGCACAAAAAAAAAAAACATAAGGGGTACCACTGTCGTTTTTTTTTTTTTTTGTGCGAAAAAAAAGTTTCTTGAAACTCTGGATTCTGATAGAGGGCCATGGGACTTAGACCTGAGTGCAAAATGGAGGCTCTAGACCTTTCCAGAGCTGAGATATTGAGATATTTATGAGATATTTGTGACATACTGAGATATTGAGCCATTATAAATATCTCAATATCTCAGCTCTGGAAGGGTCTAGAGCCTCCATTTTTGCACTCAGGTCTAAGTCCCATGGCCCTCTATCAGAATCCAGAGTTTCAAGAAACTTTTTTTTTTCGCACAAAAAAAAAAAAACATAAGGGGTACCACTGTAGTTTTTTTTTTTTGCGAAAAAAAAGTTTCTTGAAACTCTGGATTCTGATAGAGGGCCATGGGACTTAGACCTGAGTGCAAAATGGAGGCTCTAGACCCTTCCAGAGCTGAGAATATTGAGATATTTATGAGATATTTGTGACATACTGAGATATTGAGCCATTATAAATATCTCAATATCTCAGCTCTGGAAGGGTCTAGAGCCTCCATTTTTGCACTCAGTGTTAAGTCCCATGGCCATCTATCAGAATCCAGAGTTTCAAGGAACTTTTTTTTTTGCACAAAAAAAAAAACATAAGGGGTACCACTGTCGTTTTTTTTTTTGTGCGAAAAAAAGTTTCTTGAAACTCTGGATTCTGATAGAGGGCCATGGGACTTAGACCTGAGTGCAAAATGGAGGCTCTAGACCCTTCCAGAGCTGAGATATTGAGATATTTATGAGATATTTGTGACATACTGAGAATATTGAGCCATTATAAATATCTCAATATCTCAGCTCTGGAAAGGGTCTAGAGCCTCCATTTTTGCACTCAGGTCAAGTCCATGGCCCTCTATCAGAATCCAGAGTTTCAAGAAACTTTTTTTTTTCGCACAAAAAAAAAACATAAGGGGTACCACTGTCGTTTTTTTTTTGTTTTTTTGTGAAAAAAAAGTTTCTTGAAACTCTGGATTCTGATAGAGGGCCATGGGACTTAGACCTGAGTGCAAAAATGGATGCTCTAGACCCTTCCAGAGCTGAGATATTGAGATATTTATGAGATATTTGTGACATACTGAGATATTGAGCCATTATAAATATCTCAATATCTCAGCTCTGGAAGGGTCTAGAGCCTCCATTTTTGAACTCAGGTCTAAGTCCCATGGCCCTCTATCAGAATCCAGAGTTTCAAGAAACTTTTTTTTCGCAACAAAAAAAGAAAAACATAAGGGGTACCACTGTCGTTTTTTTTTTTTGTGCGAAAAAAAAAAGCTTCTTGAAACTCTGGATTCTGATAGAGGGCCATGGGACTTAGACCTGAGTGCAAAAATGGAGGCTCTAGACCCTTCCAGAGCTGAGATATTGAGATATTTATGAGATATTTGTGACATACTGAGATATTGAGCCATTATAAATATCTCAATATCTCAGCTCTGGAAGGGTCTAGAGCCTCCATTTTTGCACTCAGGTCTAAGTCCCATGGCCCTCTATCAGAATCCAGAGTTTCAAGAAACTTTTTTTTTTCGCACGAAAAAAAACATAAGGGGTACCACTGTCGTTTTTTTTTTTTTGTGCGAAAAAAAGTTTTCTTGAAACTCTGGATTCCTGATAGAGGGCCATGGGACTTAGACCTGAGTGCAAAAATGGAGGCTCTAGACCCTTCCAGAGCTGAGATATTGAGATATTTATGAGATATTTGTGACATACTGAGATATTGAGCCATTATAAATATCTCAATATCTCAGCTCTGGAAGGGTCTAGAGCCTCCATTTTTGCACTCAGGTCTAAGTCCCATGGCCCTCTATCAGAATCCAGAGTTTCGAGAAACTCTAAATTTTGACACCAAAAAAAAACATAAGGGGTACCACTGTCGTTTTTTTTTTTTGTCTAAATTTGTGCGAAAAATTTTCTTGAAACTCTGGATTCTGATAGAGGGCCATGGGACTTAGACCTGAGTGCAAAAATGGAGGCTCTAGACCCTTCCAGAGCTGAGATATTGAGATATTTATAATGGCATACAGAGCTGAGTATTGAGATATTTACAATGGCATAAATGCTACGTGAAATCTCAATATCTCAGCTCTGGAAGGGTCTAGAGCCTCCATTTTTGCACTCAGATCTAAGTCACATGGCCCTCTATCAGAATCCAGAGTTTCAGAAAATCAAAATTTTGACCCGAAAAAATAACGACAGTGGTACCCCTTACGTTTTTTTTCGGGTCAAAATTTTGATTTTCTTGAAACTCTGGATTCTGATAGAGGGCCATGGGACTTAGATCTGAGTGCAAAAATGGAGGCTCTAGACCCTTCCAGAGCTGAGATATTGAGATATTTATAATGGCATACAGAGCTGAGATATTGAGATATCTACAATGGCATAAATGCTACATAAGATCTCAATATCTCAGCTCTGGAAGGGTCTAGAGCCTCCAATTTTGCACTCAGATCTAAGTCACATGGCCCTCTATCAGAATCCAGAGTTTCAAGAAAATCAAAATTTTGACCCGAAAAAAAAACGACAGTGGTACCCCTTACGTTTTTTTTTTCGGGTCAAAATTTTGATTTTCTTGAAACTCTGGATTCTGATAGAGGGCCATGTGACTTAGATCTGAGTGCAAAAATGGAGGCTCTCAGACCCTTCCAGAGCTGAGATATTGAGATTTCACATAGCATTTATGCCATTGTAAATATCTCAATATCTCAGCTCTGTATGCCATTATAAATATCTAAATATCTCAGCTCTGGAAGGGTCTAGAGCCTCCATTTTTGCACTCAGATCTAAGTCCCATGGCCCTCTATCAGAATCCAGAGTTTCAAGAAAATCAAAATTTTGATCCCAAAAAAAACGTAAGGGGTACCACTGTCGTTTTTTTTTTCGGGTCAAAATTTTGATTTTCTTGAAACTCTGGATTCTGATAGAGGGCCATGTGACTTAGATCTGAGTGCAAAAATGGAGGCTCTAGACCTTTCCAGAGCTGAGATATTGAGATCTCACGTAGCATTTATGCCATTGTAAATATCTCAATATCTCAGCTCTGTATGCCATTATAAATATCTAAATATCTCAGCTCTGGAAGGATCTAGAGCCTCCATTTTTGCACTCAGATCTAAGTCCCATGGCCCTCTATCAGAATCCAGAGTTTCAAGAAAATCAAAATTTTTGACCCGAAAAAAAACGACAGTGGTACCCCTTACGTTTTTTTTTTTCGGGTCAAAATTTTGATTTTCTTGAAACTCTGGATTCTGATAGAGGGCCATGTGACTTAGATCTGAGTGCAAAAATGGAGGCTCAGATCCTTCCAGAGCTGATATATTGAGATTTCACGTAGCATTTATGC